>WWET01007424.1:9344-25674 GCA_011038615.1 Limnodynastes dumerilii
GCAGCCTGACCCTAACCCACCCTCCCCTGCAGCCTGACCCTAACCCTCCCTCCCCTGCAGCCTGGCCCTATCCTTCCCTCCCCTGCAGCCTGACCCTAACCCTAACCCGCACAGATTACTCACCTGTTCCTGGTCCAGCGATAGCAGCGACGGAGGTGTGGCGGAGGGATATCGCAGACGGTGGAAGGATAACGTAAATTGCGAAAGTGAATGGGTAAAGTATGCTGAATGGCATACTCACCCATTCACAAAAAAAAGTAGAAAGCGGTAAGTATTTGAAAATGTGACTTTCAAAAAGAAACTTTAGGAAATCCCATTTTCGGCAATTAGACTCTCATACCGGAGAGTGTAACCGGAAATTTTGGGGCTCAGGACAAATTTGCAGCACCACATCCTCTATGGTATGTCACTGGTGTACCTGCATTAACAGCGGGCCAATGTGCAGGGAAGTCTTTGGCCTGCTATTGTATGTGGCATCACACATTTCATAGAGAATAGGCCATGGTCTGAATCTGTGTTTCCTATGAGGATGGCATTGTCTTGCTTGCTTCCTGGCGAGGCAAAAAAATACCCTATACAGTTTTATCATGCACCATGTACATCTACTACAAATAAAAAGTTATATAACATGTGGTCCAAAAAGATATCTCCATATGTTGTTCTGGTTGAAAAAGTGTTACAATTTTATGTGTTGATTATTGTTAAAGTTCTTTTTTATGAACACATGGTTGTTTCCAGAGGCCAGAATTCCAAATATCATATAAAGAATCACAGCAGGTGTAGAGTCTATCCTATATAGCCAGAACAGCAAAAACACAAAGAGAAGACACAGAATAAGGTAAGTGAAGCAGAAACAGGGCGGGGTAGGTGATGTAGAGAAATTGAGGGGGAGGAAGTGGTTGAAGAGACACAGAAATGAGAGAGAGAGAGAAAGGTTGTTGGAAACAGGTAAAAAAGAGAAGGTCCATACAAGAGAACAAGAGACTGCGACCTGTTATGACATCCAGGGTTTACCTGGTGAGAACCGAAGTGGTTAGAGAGAGAATGGAGAACTAGCGTGGCACCCCGGGTTTACCTGGGTGAGTACCAAGGTGGCCACAAGAAAGAAAGAAAGGGTGATCGAGTTGACTGCCGGGGCCCGGAATCTTTGCTATCAGGGGGTCTTCACCAGAAAAAAAGCCTGGTTATGCCCCGTTGAACCAGACCCGTGGATAAGGAAAAATAGGAGACCAAGGTGAGTAACCAGAAAGGGAGAGAGGAAAAATACAAGAAAAGAGGGAAGAGAACAGGCCGGAAGAAACCGACCTGTGACGGACTACAATAAACACTAAACAAAGCACGAAGGACTGGAAGAAGGTCACGGTACAAGACTGGACTAACTGGGGCGTACACGCACTCTGACACACAGCAGAATCTCCTAAGAGATAACACAAACAGACACTACAGGGAAGGACTAGGAAAACTGGGAAGGTTAGTACAATAAGGAGGAATAACCAGGGACTTAAACAGAAGGTAAGTGGCAAAATGGTACTAGGCAGGGCAGAAGGTCAATCAGAAAACAATTCACTAGCACTGTCAAACAGAAACTATAACCGGCGCCTGCTTCAGGGAGAGACTATAAAGGCAGTGAGACCAATGGGAGCGGGCCGGGATTGCGCCAATGCAGGAGATAGGCTGGTGTTCTGGTTGCCAGGAGACAACCTGACGCCAGCCCAACGGAGAAACCAAAAATGCGTCCCTAGCAACAAGTCGCAGCGAGCGCCGGGAGGCGGGGAGACGCATGTTGCACGTGTTAAGGACCGGAAGAGAACAGGTCACCCTGGAGCTGCGTACAGCCCTGCCACAAGCCGAAGGAGGTAAGAGGGAAACATGGGAGAGGGTGGCTGGCCTGCCATACGTCCTGACATTACCCCCCCTTGATGAGGGGTTAAGGAACCCCTAAGCGCAGGCTTCCTAGGAAATTTGGCATGGAATTCTTTGACAAGCCTGTCAGCATGAAGGTCTTGAGCAGCTACCCATTCACGCTCCTCTGGGCCATAGCCCTGCCAGTGAACCAGATAGAACAGCTTCCCTCGCACCTTCTTGGAATCCACAATATTCTCCACTACAAATTCTTCATTGCCATCAATAATGATTGGAGCTAGTCTGGAACAACCCTTATGAGGACATTTTCTAGAAGTCTTGAAGGGTTTGAGAAGAGATGTGTGGAAGGTATTGGGAATATGCATGGATGCAGGTAGTTTGAGATGGAAAGCTACCGGATTAATTTTCCAAACAATGACAAAGGGTCCAATGAAACGAGGTCCCAGTTTCCGAGAAGTTTGACAAAGACAGATGTTTTCCGTAGACAGCCAGACTCTATCCCTGACTTTGAATTTACAAGGAGAACGGCGTTCATCAATCCTGGTCTTGGAAACAAGTGCTGATTTAACGAGAACTTTCTTGATCTTCCTCCATAAGGATTTAAAATGGTTGATGGAAAGTACCATGTTGGGGTCCGAAGATTGTTCTGGAAGAAACAACGAGGTGGCACGAGGGTGAAAACCTGAAGAACAGAAGAATGGAGAGACCTTGGTAGAGGAATGAGTAGAGTTATTGTATGCAAATTCAGCAAAAGGTAAATTATTGCCCAATCTCTTTGGAAGGAAGAGGAGAAACATCGTAGAAATTGTTCCAGGACCTGATTCACCCTCTCTGTTTGTCCATTGGATTGAGGGTGATAACCTGAAGAGAAATCGAGTTTAATACGTAGGAGATTACAGAAAGCCTTCTAGAACCTAGCCACGAACTGAGTACCGTGGTCAGAAACAATTTCTCAAGGTAACCCATGCAGTCTGAAGATGTCTTTAAGAAAAAGCTCGGCTAGCTCCTTAGCAGATTGCAGGCCAGGAAGGGGAACAAAATGAGCCATTTTGCTAAATCTGTCTATGACCACCCAGATGATGGTGCAGCTGAGGGATTTAGGGAGGTCCGTGATTAAATCCATGGAAATGTGAGTCCAAGGACAACTGGGAATCGACAACTGATGGAGAGGGCCAATTTGAGAACACCTGGGGGTCTTATTCTGTGCGCAGGTGGTACAGGAATTCACAAAATCTTCAATATCTTTCAACATAGATGGCCACCACACTGACCTGTTGAGTAAAGAGAGAGTTCTTCGAATGCCAAAATAACCTGCAGACCTTGATGCATGACATTCCATGAGAATGGCTTGTTTAAGAGAAGGAGGAACAAACAAACGGTTAGGTGGTTTAGAATTAGGACTAAGATGTTGCATCTTCATGAGTTGGGAAGATAAATCTTGTGTGAAATCGGCAATGATGGCCGTGGAAGGAATGATGGGAAGTGGATGACCAGAGAACTGTCCTTCAGCTAAGAAAGACCTGGAGAGGGTGTCTGCCCGTAGATTGAGAGAACCTGGATGATAAGTAATTGAGAACGAAAATCTGGTGAAGAATAAAGCCCAGCGGGCTTGACGAGGATTAAGTCTCTTTGCAGATTCGATGAAGGCCAGGTTCTTGTGGTCAGTGAGGACCGTGATATTGTGATTAGCTCCTTCCAGCCAGTGCCTCCATTCCTCAAAAGCCAGCTTGAGGGCCAAGAGTTCACGATTGCCAATGTCATAATTCCTTTATGCCAAGGAAAATTTCTTGGACATGTAGGCAGAGGGATACAAACGATTATCAGCAGGATTGAATTGAGACAGGACAGCTCCGGCAGCCAAATAGGAGACCAAGGTGAGTAACCAGAAAGGGAGAGAGGAAAAATACAAGAAAAAAGGGAACAGAACAGGCCGGAAGAAACCGACCTGTGATGGACTACAATAAACACTAAACAAAGCACAAAGGACTGGAAGAAGGTCACGGAACAAGACTGGACTAACTGGGGCATACACGCACACTGACACACAGCAGAATCTCATAAGAGATAACACAAACAGACACTCCAGGGAAGGACTAGGAAAACTGGGAAGGTTAGTACAATAAGGAGGAAGAACCAGGGACAGAAACAGAAGGTAAGTGGCAAAATGGTACTAGGCAGAGCAGAAGGTCAATCAGAAAACAATTCACTAGGCAGCAAGGCACTAGGCACACAAAAGATAGCAGGTCAGAGCACTGTCAAACAGAAACTATAACCGGCACCTGCTTCAGGGAGAGACTGAGCTATAAAGGCAGTGAGACCAATGGGAGCGGGCCAGGAGCGCGCCAATGCAGGAGATAGGCTGGCGTCCTGGTTGCCGGGAGACGGCCTGACGCCAGCCCGATGGAGAAACCAAAAATGCGTCCCTAGCAACTAGTCGCGGCGAGCCCCGGGAGGCGGGGAAACGCATGCTGCACGCGTTGAGGACCGGAAGAGAACAGGGCACTCTGGAGCTGCGTACAGCCCTGCTACAAGCCAAATGAGGTAAGATGGGAAACATGGGAGAGGGTGGCAGGCCTGACGTACGTCCTGACAAGGAGTGAGCATGGACCGGATGGAGGAGCGAATGGGAAAAAGAACAAGGTTTTTTAAAATTATATTTATTTTAAGGATTTTAGCAATGAGGCAGCTGATATCTGTATCATTATTAAATTATTTATCGTTGCCATAGTGACTAGGACCATTTAAGTGGTGGGAGAAAGGAGAGAGTCTATGTTTTTGTTGTAAATTGAAATCACTAGCTTCAGTAACTGATAAACAAAAGGTTGGTGACTGTATGGAGCAAGACATTATATAAAGTTTATAAAAGCAAAAGTTGAAAGAAGAAATGTAATATACACGTGAGTAAAATGCCACTTAAACTCTGATTACTGTCCAGGATGAGCGTTTTTACATAATTTTTTCCACATAAAATTCTCATGCTTGGAATTCCAAGCGTTATATCATAATGATTAATTTAATTCCTTACTTTGAGAGATTAGTATTTTTATGGTAACCTTCTAATAGTTTATAATTATGTTCTGCCAAACATGTGCAGAAAAATATTTGCTATCATCGTCACTGAATTTGTATTGTAAATTTGGCAATACTTACTTTATATGTATTTAGCAGCGAATATCTTACAAAAAATAGTGACATTGGGCCTGATCCAGCGTTAAAACGTCAGCCAGCAGCGTAAGATCGGCTTAAAACCTGATCTGCGCATGCGCCGGGCAGATATTTACACTCCTTTAGGCTGGCTGAAGTTAGGGTAGCCTTCAGCCAGCGTAAGGGAGTGTTAATATGATGGGGCAGGGGGAGTGTCAGGAGGAGTCCCACGATGTAACGCTGAGCGTTAGTACGCTCAGTGCTACATCGTAGGTCTGGATCAGGCCCATTGAACCGTATTCACACTTAAAAAAGTGTGGAATATATATGCGTATTTTTACAATCAGTTAAACTGCGCATGCCCAGATCTCAAATATAAGCACAGAAACCCTGGCCGACTGATTCACATACAAAGACGTTTAACTTAGGACTGATGCACACATTGGCGCGTAACGAGTGCTGCATGCGTGGCTAGATGGGCAAGACTCTTAATGCAAATGAGTTGTACACAGGCTACTAATGCACAGTACGGGCATGAAAACAGTTAGGATTGATTCACAAGTATGAGTGCCTTGTAGAAACTAACATATGCATGGGAAAAGTTAGTTTACCCCACTCTTGCTGCGTGTTTTTAATCAAAGGATGTGTATTTATAAAATAAACAAATAAAGGCTAATTTTTAGACTCTAATGCTGATTTCACATTTTGTGCTAGATTTTAACCATGTAAAGTTGTTATTTTTGTGTATTGTTTGAGAATTATTTTTTTTTAAGCTTGACTTTCAATTTTTTAAACAAACAAAATTACATTCACATCTATATAACTATAGTTGTTGTTTATTTTTTATTTTTATTTTTTTTAATTGTTCTTTTGTAAATGTTTTATGAAACTTTCTATATGCAGTGGTTCATTCTTTTTAGAACTTCATACAGTATTTGTTTGTTTTTTGTATGTCACGTTTATTTTTATTCTTGTTTTATTTTTTATGGTTATTTTTGATTACAAACATTAATGACAGTACTTGATGTTTTTAGAAAACTAATTTATATTACATTTCCAGAGCTTAATCAGTGCATTTAGTTACGTATCTCTGATTCATAAGCAATTTTAAGCACCATTACGCGCAACCGTTTCACAGCTTATAAAGTCCGCACGTATACAACCTAGTTATGTGATCACATGCTGAGCCAGGAAATGCTTAGTTTGTAATACTCCAACACCCCGTAAAATTTTGGGTCATAATTATAGCGTGTACATAATAAACAATGGCATTGTAACAACAAACTCTTCAGGAAATCCACTCTATGTTGCTATACAAACACACCATGATTTACATACATACACTGACAGATGGAACAATGTTGCTAAAACAGGTGTTTCTACAACATGTGCAGGGTCCAAGAGGTTAACATGTGAACATCTATGTTTTCACTGGCAGTATTTGGGAGGTGATTTGACTATGTGTTGTCAACACCATGTAAACAAACACATAGGCATTTCCAAGGAGATTTTAGAACAGCCTGGGATGTGCATCTGTTGGGGAGGATTACATACAATCACAGCTCATTCCCTAAAAACACTCATCATTGTTGGTTTGCTGGGAGACAGAATCTATTGCTCATAATATAACCCATCTTTAAAAAGTCTATTGCAATGAATGACATGGACGAGGGTATGATGGATGCGCAGTGTGCTCATTTCAGGTGAACTCTTCTTAGAAGGTAAACCAAGTAAACTAAATTCACATCAATGTAACCTTAATCACATCCTTTATTTTTTCACTTTGCAGAGGTAAGTTAAAGTTTTACTAACAGCTGTCCTATTTTAACTGCTGCGGTGGCTAATAGCAGGTCCTTTTAACAATTGACAGACCTCCCAAAAATGGGGCCGGCAAAACAAAAGCTTTTGGGCAACATGCCGCAAGTTTGACATGTCTGATCTACGCTATCTTGGCACAATGAATGTTTATTGCATCCCAATCCTGCAAATAAGGCTGACTATTGTTAAATACTCCCTCAATGAACTCAGATCATCATTTATCCACAAACGTATGCAACAGAATGCAAATACTGATGTGCTGGGTGCTCTAAACTAAATGTTTGGCTGCTTTTGGGGAATTTTTGGTACTAGTTACACATTTCCTGTTGTCAAGTGTTTCTGACAACCACTTCTTATCACAACATGTCACTTGTTATTCTTCACATTCTTACCCACTGTTCAACAAAACAATTAAATTAAATGGCAAAGACATTAGTCCAAGTTTGTACATTAGAGCCCTTCACCTATCTGGTTATTCTAAAGGCATGCACTTTAATATTTCTGTTTAAACCCATGCCATACTACAGTATGGTATGCAGATCAATTATTGAAGGTTAACGTAAAGAAGTCACTACAGAAAATCCCTCTATTTCAAGATATCCATTATCTATATGATGTGAAGTTAATTCAAGGTTTCCCATGTTGTCATGCAAACCTGAACTATTGGAGCAGTCACATAAACAAGAAAAACTTATATTTACTAATTTGAAATCAGCAGACAAAATTAGGTAGTTAAATCATGCAGCACACTAATTAGTCTTGCCTTTCTGTGATAAATATAAATCATAAACCACGCAGTTCCACACCCTACATTGTCAGCAGATGGAAAAGGGTTGTAAACATGTTCCAACAGTAAATCTGTCACCATAATAGCTGCAAGTGGACTCAAAATGGAATCGTTCCATTGTGTTGATTAATAGCTTGCAATAATGTAACTGGAGGGACAAGTCGAACTCAGTCTGTGGAGTATCTAGCTAATTGATTTAGAATGTGATAATTATTTTTCCTTGTTAACTCTAATTTAATAAAAATATATATACATTGGGCCTGATCCAGACCTACGCTGGCTGGCGTTAAGACGCCAGCCAGCAGCATAAGATCGGCTTAAAAGCAACATCTGTCCAGCGCAGCTACGGCAACGCCTGATCGTTCATCGGGCGTCCGTAGCAGCGCCGTAGTAACGCTGGAGGCCCCCAGCGTTACTACGTTCAGGTTAGTGTAGGTGGGCGGGGAGAGGTAGTGTAATGAGGGAGTGGTTAGCGGGCATACGCTCCTGTGCGAGCCCAGGGCAGACCAGAGTTCAAAAGCCCAAGTTATTGCCCAACGTGAATGGTAAAAAACCAAAAGGTGGATGAAGCGTGAAGACACACCTCAATAATCCGGATTCAAAATCCCGGGGGCGGCAATGTGAAAGAAGTATTATTATATGCATCAGTCACTATACATCACATACTTTTAAATCAAATGTACATACAGTACATAGTAATATTTTCTGCTAGGCATTTGCTGCTGAAATTGTGTTAGTCTGTATGCATAATAAAATACTAGAAGCGTGCTTCAGTTTCAAAGCCATTGATAATATCTAGTAACGCCAGTATATGGTCATTTTATAAAATGGTTGCAAGGAATTAGAACAGTAATTAGCACTAATGGTGAATATGACTTTGTGAAATGGCTGCCAAACTATAATGCAGGAACTTTGGGTCAGTTTGCTAAATTTGCGCTATTCAAGTACATCAAATTCACATTTTTGGTTGACTTAATCTTTTAAACTGTTTGAATTTTTGTTTTTATTATTTCATATGTCAAAAGCTTGCAGTTAAAAATAGGATGCAGTTGCCAGTCCAGCCAGTCAGTGAGTAGCACTTGTGTCTCACAGCGCTACTCATGAATTTGATTCCTGGACTAGGCCTTATCTGTATGTTCTCACTGTGTCCGCATGGGATTCTTCAGGTGCTCCCGTTTCCTCCCACATGCCAAAAATATACTGGTAGGTTAATTATTATAACCAGCTATATCAAAGCCTATTTATTCCCTCATACACTGTGTCCATTTTTTTATATTTTTATCTTAAGTGCTTATTTACATATACTCTCTAGTTTGCTTTGTATAAAGGATTGTCTCATCCTTTACCTTTACACAGCTGGGACATTTTTATTTAATATTCTTTATACCTTGCTATTGATGTATTCCATCCCCATAAGTGCAGATTGTGTATATTACCTTGGTAGGTTAACTGGCTGCAGATTAAATTAACGTGTGTGTGTATGTATGTATGTATGTATTTATTATGTATGTGTTAGGGACCTTAATATGTATACTAAGTATGTATATATAATAGGGAGCAACCTGATGTGAATATGAAATATCTCTGTAAAGCACTACGTAATCTGATAGCGCTATATAAAACCTCCAGGCTGCGCTAAATAATATTTTAAAAAATTGTAAAATAGGTGCAAGTGGCACTAAATGAGGTAACAATAAAGGAAGGGGATAGCACTGTTATATATATATTCACAGTATAGTACCATTAGACATTAACAACTGCTCAATTGTCTCTTTGAAATAAGGGTTTGAAATTTTCTCCTTCGACTGGCCCTAATTTCTACGAACTATTTGTCGAACTAAATAAATTTGTTCGGTCTTTATGTCAAGAAAAATTCTTTACCCAGAAAAAATTAAAAGGCTATAAAAAAGATAACATCTTAGAAACTAGAGTGACTCTAGGAGATAGTGATGTAGAAAGCCTTAATGTACTGGAAAGTTTACTTTTTTTAAATGACCATCTGAATATAGAGATTAGCCAGTCAGAATCTATTGTAAGCGACTCCACTAAACAAAGTGGAACCACGAAATTAAAAAATACCTCAAAATTCTATCCCTTGCAATGTAAGTCAGGCATCATTGATTCGTTTTATAAAACAACATTGCAAGATTTGGAACACGTTTGTGAAAGAGACAAAAAAACGCAGTTGTATAATGATAATCTAACTACCTTGGAAAGACAGGCACTGAAACAAGTGATGCAGGACAAGACTCTAGTTATCAAGGCTGCAGATAAGGGGGGTGGGGTTGTCATCCAGGATCGGGATCAATATCTTAATGAAGCCCAACGCCAGCTTGGCAATCATGACCTATATTTCAAACTTGATGGCAACCCCACCGCCCCTTATCTGAAAGAACTTGAGAATTTACTAGATAAGTCAATGACAGAGGGTACCATTAGCAAACAAGAATATGATTTTCTGTTACCCAAATACCCGGTTATTCCAACGTACTATCATTTGCCCAAAATACATAAGGATCTGACTAACCCTCCGGGTCGTCCCATTATCTCAGGTATTATTTCGTTAACATCAAATTTATCTTTTTACATTAATTATTTTTTGCAGCCATTAGCTACTTCAAAGAGAGCGCACCTTCGCGATTCTACCCAGTTCCTCCAGTGCCTGGCGTCTTTGAGGTGGAAAACCAGTTATCGGTTGGCCACTTGTGACGTTTAGGCACTCTATTCTAACATCCCCCATGAGCTGGGTATCAAGGCAGTCCAACATGCCTTGGCTAACGACGTTGCACTCTCTGTGAAACCCCAGGAGTTTCTTTTACAATCCATTCGATTTATTCTTACTCATAACTATTTTTTGTTTGATGGTTTTTATTATTTACATCTCCTTGGGATGGCGATGGGGACCCGCTTCGCGCCGAGCTTCGCAAACATGTACATGGGGGTCTTTGAAGACCAACATGTGTGGGATGGTGGAGCCGGCACGGAGCTGGTCCTTTATCGCTGTTACATTGAGGACATGTTTTTTGTTTGGGACGGCCCGGAGGATTCGTGTATATCTTTTCTATCGAGTTTAAATTTCAATTCATTTATTTTAACATTCACCTTTATTTCTCATCCCTCTGCCATTGACTTTCTGGATATCTCGGTACTCATTAGGGAGAATGAGGTGACCACCGGGACATACATCAAACCAGTGGACACCAACAGTTTCTTGGATTATACTAGCAACCACCACAAAAGGTGGGTATCCAACATACCCAAAGGACAACTCCGGCGAGTTCGCCGAAATTGTTCTTCAGTAGAGACCTTCCTTCCCCAAGCAAGCACAATGATTGAATCATTTGCAAAGAGATCTTATCCGGTATCATTACTAGAGGAGGCCTTGACTTCTACTTTACAATTAGACTGGAATGATCTGCTGGATATCGACTCGATTAATAATAAAGCGAGCCGAACTCCAGCAGACATTACAGGGAAAAAAATATATATTTTGTGTCGAGATAATCGTTCTGCATCCAAAATCACCAAAGTTCTCAGGAAAGATTATGGATCCTATTCTGAAGAATACTTTACCAGAAAAACCTTGTATTCTCTTCAGAAAGGCCAGAAACCTTAAGAGTTTTTTTAGCTCCTTCCTTTTTTCATTAGAGATACAAATGCAACTCACCCCAACTCTGCTGCACGGTTTCTGTCTCCTCCAAAGGGCAATTTTAAGTGTGGCAAATCCAGATGCCTAACATGCCAATACATGGTACATAGGGCATCTTAGTTTGCCTCACATGTTACTGGTAGGTCATACCCGATAAATCAATTAATCAACTGTTCCACTCAATATGTCATATATGTGATGGTATGTGGATGTGGAACACAGTATGTCGGGAAGATCACCAGAGCATTACGGGGCCGCTTTTTAGAACATAGAAGAAGTATTGTAAATGCCAATCCAAATCATAATGTAGCCACTCATTTTCAACAAACACACAATGGTAATACTTCCACCTTAAAGATTATGGGCATCGAACATATAGCACCTACAGTTCGAGGAGGAGACAGATTTAGGAAGCTTTGTATGAGGGAGTCTTTTTGGATCCAACAGATGGCATCCATGTCACCTGAAGGGTTCAATGATGTTATTGATCTAGATTTTGGTTAATCAACTAATTTTCCGTACTCCCCCCCCTTTTTAATTTTTTATTATTATTATTATTATTTATTATTATTTTTTTACATTGTGGTCATAATATATTTTGACCACAGAATACGAATGATTGAAATACAAAATTTATATTCACAATCAATTTTATATACACAAATGAATTGTCTTATATCGTATGGTCTTCCTATATGATAAGACAGTTAATAGTAGCAATTATTCACACATTTATGAGTTTATATTTTAATCATTTTCACATTATTGTATGATGTATCACTATCACCAAAATATAAGCACCAGTCCCTCCGCTGTGACTTGGGGACATGACTATGCATTATCTGTATTGTATTGTATTGAATTAATTGAGGGTTATATTATATGTACAATGCTAACCAGTAGTTTTTGTTGCAATGTTAGTATCCACTTTAGATAGATATTTATTAATCCTTTCGATGTAATCCATATCTATTGTAGATTATTTATTTATTTACTTATTGATTAATTACCACTTTGTATGATATGCTACAAGATATCTAATCAGAATTTAAGATATCGATGTATATTTATTTATTTTATTTTATTTATTTTGACAATTTGTCTCATTTAATATTTACAATGTAGGTTGTTTATGTATATTTACTGACTTTATACAGTGATAATTTGTTTATAATTGTGTTTGTTTATATTACTAATCGCTAATATTTATTGAGTAGAACAATTAATAACGCCGGATTAAAACATGCAATGTATAACTAACATCGTTCAACTCGCTACAGGTCAGGCGATAAGGTAAGATCAGCTAGCCGTAGCGACGGCTGCTGTAACAGTTACAGGGACATGGGGGAAAGAGAGTGGGGTTTTGGGACACAGAGGAGAGTGAAAACACAGAGTTTGGGGGTTAAACAGGGTGACACGAATGACATGTCTGGTTATGCATTCAGTCACCCATGTAGGATGAAACCAATGCAAGGTGGTCCAGAGCCTAGGTTTTAGGAAGTTTAGGGTCATTGTTTGACTTCTTGTTGGTGAACTTTGGGCAGAACCTAGGGAGCGTGCTTTGGGCCTTCCAATGGATGGATTTGGCAGTTAGCAGTGATGAGTATGGTACTATTCACCTGTTGTCAATCACATTCCAATTTAAGAGGGACTGTCCCGTCGTGGGCTGCAAAAGGGCTGGTATTATAGAAGAGAGGGTGTGGTTTGAACAAATAAGGTCAGTTGTGGGTGGAGTTCAGTCAGAATTGGGGCAGAGATCATTTTAAATTATGGATTTTGGATTATGGATTTGGAAGAAAACCTCCCATTGGCTGGCAGAACTTTGACAGGGAGTCTGTTCTGGCTTTTCCACTGGATGTATTTAAATTGCATCAAATCCCAATTTAGCAGGAACTGCAAAAGAGGCAAGACTTATGGAAAAGTGGATGTGGTTTGAACACATAAAGGTCAGTTATGAGCAGTTTGTCCAAAAAGGGGGCCTAGCTTATTTAGAATGATGTTAAATGATGTCAAATGATGTTATTAACAATGTGAAAGTGACTAGAAAACTGAACAGGAAGGAAAGATGGAGATTAGGGCTACTGGTAATACCTTAAAAACAAAAACCACACTGGACAGCCACATCATGGGTGTGTAATTATTTTTAAAATGGACAGTTACATCAAACTCAATGATTACTTAATAACTTGAAGATTTAAATCCAGGAAAAACCGGGCACGGCAAAACAGCACAGGTGACATAACACACTGTGAGAAGAAGTTTTTCTCAAAGTGTGTGAATGAGCCACCACTGGCCTCAGAAATGGAGACATTCTGTGTTTCACTCTGAAGCTAGTGAGGGGTCATAGGCCGAAGCCGTTCGTTACTGTCTGATTAACCACTGTCTAGGTCACCATCCTCAAAATTACATGCCTTCCAATGAAGACCGACATTATCCCATGAAAATGAAGTTAGTAAAGAGAGCCCATACTATGATGTAAATATTATTTTGTTCAAAAGCTAGCAAGCATGACATTGGACCTGATTCACACTTAAGAAGCTCTGGCTTCTTAAGTGCGGAATTTCCCGAAATGCATGCGTAGTAGGTCATTTATGCAATCTACGTACTAGTTAGAAGTGGAAGGAGGGAGGGATTTAGATTAGCCGGGGAGGACGGGGAGAGCCATTCTCCGTGCCTAGTTTCCTTCTTAAGAAGGAAACTACGCACGGTAAGATAAGGTAGCCCTATGGCACTCTTAAGTGCCATAAGGTACCTAAAAACGGAGGGTTGGTAAGGCGCAGGACAGATGACTTAGGTGCGGCTCTGTTCGCACCTAACTATGGTACTGTTTCTGACTTTTGTAATACTGTGCACAAAAATAATAAAAACAGAAACAATTTTTATTAAGCATATCATATCTCAATTATTTGATGAATAAACTTTCCTGTCATTAACTGTGATTACATGCTTATTTATTTATTTATTTTTTATTTACTACAGGTTTTTAGATTTGTATTATTTTTTAAAATATTTTTCTGTCGTATGAACTTCCAGAGTTGTTTTATTCTGTATTAACTGATACAGTGTTAATTACATTTCCTCACAATGTGGATTAAATGGCTGTTCTGTAGTTTTGTTTTGCTTTCAAATATTTTCTTAGTGAGAAGCATTGAACAAACCTGATGTTATCATTCATTGATGAAATTTTTTTATGTCAAGGTTTTATTATATTAGTCTTATGTCTTTTGCTTTAGAAAAAGGATCTATCATTTTTTTTTTGCGGTGAAGGTTCCTGTAAAGGTTAGTATCAGTGCAGCCCTAAAATAGCAGTAAGTATAAAATACTATAGAAATTGATATAATATAAAAGGGCAGCCTGTCAGTTTCCTAAAAGCATTTGTGAGTTGCATTATTTAATCTTGTCAGTCAATCTACTTTAGAGATACAATCGCCTTGCATGTTACAGACAATACATTTTAAGGCTATAAACCTATTTTATTTCAGAATCAAGTGTTTAAGACTTCTTTTACATAACACAGTAATAAACTGCAAGTCTACAAGAAAAAAAACCACCACTATCATTGCTTAAAACTGCATTTCTGTAACATAAATTGTACAAAAAAATAATTTACATAAAAAGAACAAGGACATACAAAGTTCATAGAGGAAATGTTTCCCATAAATGCATTATATGGGAGACAGATAGGGCCTTACTCGTGACCATACTTTATAAGCTATAAAATAAGGAAACATCTCATACCGTTCCTTCATGGTTGTAATTAAAAAGCGCTGTAGTTACATTGGCAGCAGGAAAAATGTTCAACTCAGGGAGGCCTGTCAGGTAATGATTAGGCAACAAAGCAGGTAAATAAGAATTTCCTGTAGACTAAATGTAGAGAGCTTAGAGTCGGGGCTGTTTGAAGTTCTCCTTTCTCTGCATTTCTATATTTCAGACAGCCTTAGATCTGGAAAAACAGCACTGGGTTGTCTCTCTTATGTCAATGCTACCTGCTTTCCATACTCTTACTGCCCAATCACCTCTGTCTATACAGCTACCATTTAGAATCCCAAAAGTGGCACAAAATAAGCCATCTCCCAATTCCACCCAAACTCCACCCAATTCTGCCCTCAAATGGATATATTTGGTCAAAATTCTACCTATTACCCATAAACTCCACCCCTTTGACAGGTAGCAAATTGGAGCAATCCTGAAAACTACTGGACAGTTGGGAGGTATGTACCTATTTTGAATTAACTGATATGATTCCTTCAAAACACATTTGTAGTCAGCATGGAAAACAAGGAATGGTAAATCAAATAATAAATTACCAGTGCAGAGGAAGATGAAATTAGTTCGTAGTATGAGATAGTCATGGCTCAGTGACCTAATTCCTGATACTGAATACCATTTTCATCAAACCTTTAAACCAGGGCCAGCGGAACCGAGTAAGCGGGGTAAGCGTGGCGGGAGGACGTCAAGCCAGAGAGGCACTTCCCTCCCGCCACAATCTCTCGCTGCTGCTGGTCCCGTTGGCAGGAAAAATAAAAAAGTACTTACTTATATTGCGGCGCTGGTGTTCTCTTTCAGTCCAGACTCCTCCCTGCTCCCTTCTCACTCACTAAACATTGGGCGTGACATCATCATGCACGACGTTTTGGTGATTAGTGAGGAGCAAGCAGAGAGGAGCCAGGACGGAAGAAGGAGAACGCCGGCGCCGCAATATAAGTAAGTCACTTTTTCCTGGCATGGTGATGTTTATTAAAGGTCACACACTAGATACTGGGTGCTGGATACACACCCTGGCATGGTGATGTTTATTAAAGGGGGCACACATGGGAGGATACTGGGTTCTGGATACACATGATGGGGTGGTGCTGGAGAGACATGATGGGGGATACTGGGTGCTGGATACACATGATGGGGGAAAATAAGTGCTGGATACACATGATGGGGGATACTGGGTGCTAGATACACATGATGGCAGATACTGGGTGCTGAATACACATGATGGCGGGTGCTGGATACACATGATGGGGATATTGGGTGCTAAATACACATGATGGCGGATGCTGGGTGCTGGAGACAGGTGA
>WWET01007424.1:32133-51589 GCA_011038615.1 Limnodynastes dumerilii
GACATTCCCCCGCTCACCGCTATACAGATTGGCAGCGTTCATACAGGAGAATGCATGAACGCTGCTAATCTGTAAGCGTGGTGCGGGGGGATGTCCGGCGCCTATCCAGTATGGCGCCGGGATACACCGCATCCCCTCGCGGAGCGGGTCGCGCCGGCCCTGGGTCCAAGTACAGAACCCTGCAGTACTCCACTGGTTATCTTCCCCAAATGGGATCCCATTTACTACAACCCTCTGTTGTCTATCCTATAACCAAGATTGTATCCATCCAATTATCTATAAATCCAATCCCAAAGTTTCCAGCTTATTTAACAGTCTGCGATTTGGCACAGTGCCGAAAGCCTTACTAAAATATTGATAAACTATATCTACAGCTCCCCTTTATTTAATACTTTACTGACCAAGTCAAAACGTTCAATAAGATTTGTTTGACATTATCATCCCTCGGTGAATCCATGCTGCTTGGGATCCTGTAAGTTACTAGATTTAAGACACTGTACAATATGTTCCTTTAACCGTGTTTCCATCAATTTCCCTACTACTGATGTTAGACTTACTGGTTGGTAGTTTGACACTTCTTCTCTTCTTCCTCTTTTATGCAGAGGGATGACATTTGCAATTTTCCAGTTCTCTGGAATCACTCCAGTTATTAGTGACTGATGGGGGCAATAATTCAGTTAATGGTTTGGCCAACACCACTCTAAGCTCTTTTAGAATTCTTGGATGTATCCCATCTGGTCCCATTGATTTGTCCACTTTCAGCTTTGAAAGTTGTTTTAATACCTGCTCCTCAGTGAAAGTAGTAGTAATTGCCCCCATTGTATTAATAGATTTCCCATTTAAATGTGGTCCCTTCCCCTCTCTTTCTTTTGTGAATATTGAACAGAAATACTTGTTAAAATGATCTGCCATAGCCCTTTCACCCTCAACAAGACACCCATTCTCCGTTTTGATCCTACGATACCCTCTTGAATTTTTCTTCTTTCGTTTATATACTTTAAAAAGCTTTTGTCCCCTTTTAGTACCAAGTGGGACAGTTTTTCCTCACTTTGTGCCTATACTGCCCTAATAACCTTTTAAGCCTCCCCCCGTCATCATTATTTTGAGTTTGCTTATAATTCCAAAATGCCATCTTTTTTGCTTTCACTATAGTTGTTACCTCTTTTGTAAACCACATAGGCTTTCTTTTTCTGGGTTGTTTTCTAACCTTTCTTATACAAAGGTCTGTTGCTGTTAATAATGTTAATAAAATAAAATACATTTTTAACATTTCACCACTGCTTCTGTACCCCTTTCATGTGCCTCCACTCTACCAAAGAATCACTTACACATTTCCCCATTTCCATAAAATTCACCTTCATAAAGTCTAGCACCCTGCCTAGTCTGCCTATTTTTGAGACAAATAACTAAGTATTTATTTAACATGTAAGTGTCCAGAATTACTACCATTAGAGGGGAGTGTCGGGAGCGTGCACTCCCCTCTATGCTGTGTAACTACGGACTGGATCTGGCCCACAATGAGTAATACAGAAGAGAGATACACAAGAGCCAGAGGGCACATGAGGAAATGAGAGAGCAGAGAACACAGACACATACCAGTGGAGGGTGTACGGAGGCAGAGACACACAAGCACAAGGAAACCGGAGACGATTACACAGCAGAGGAATAGAGACAGAATGGAGTGCAATATAGACACAGAGAATAAAATGAGAAGAAATACACAAGACCAGACATGAGTAACCGAAGCGTAGTGATAGAACAAAGCAAAATTCAGGCACAGCAAATGAAGTGACAGGAACAAGGAAAGAAAATACAGAGAAACTGCAATGCAACAATACATTGAAAAACATAGAAATGACAATGCTTCAGAATGCAGGGAATGCAAAATACAAATGAAAGAACACAGTAACACTGGGAAGCAATGGCAGTGATGAGTAGCAGGGAATCCACTAAATATTGCTGAGATTCCATTGGGAAACAATACCGATGAGTCCAGTTAGGTAACTGAGAGTTTACAAAGAAGCAGTTCTGGAATGAGTCCATGCTTGCAAAAGGTAACAAGGAAAGCACTGAAGAGAGTCCAAGCTGCAGCAAAAAGTACTCAAACAAACACAAAGAAACCAAGGGCCTGATCCAGACCTACGCTCATGAAACGCTCATGTGCGTAGCGTATTTACGACAGCGTACCTACGATGCACTCCCATAGGCACTCCCCTTGTTTGTACTTAGTCTTGCTGTCTTACGCCCAGCAAACCCTACCCTAACTTTTCTGAGTGTAACCGCGGGCGGCTGTAAGCTCCTTGCGTACTTACGACACTCATACTGTACGATTTTAATGCATCACCCCGCCCTTGATGCATATTTATAAAATTCATATGCCAAGCACGCCCTCTCGACCGTAGTTACGAAGGTGGCAAGCTCAAGGTCCATACGCTCAGAATTACGGAGTGTAAGATGAGCGTAACATCTGCCCCGCGCATGCGCAGTAAATACTAATATCCATTTTTACGCTTACGGCCATCGTGAAAACGCACATGAGCTTAGGTATGGATCAGGCCCCAAGAGACAAATGATAATTCAGCAAGGGTTGCTGGGGGAAGCTGGTTTAAATGGCCAGGTATCAGGTGTATGCCATGAGGAGTGATGACAACAACTGACACCTGAGTCAGAGACCAGGCTAAACAGTAGCCTCTACAGACAATGGGGTAGATCCAGAACTCCGCTTGCAATCCATTAACTAGCGTAGCGTATTTACGTATTTATGTGAGTGTACCTTCTATACACTTCCCTGGCATGTACGTACTTTGGCCGCTTTACGCTTTCTGAACCCTACCTTAACTTTTGGCAACATAACCACTCTGATCTGCTCACGCATGTATAGGCTGTCCGTAGTTACACTGCTAAGCATGCCCATACTATTTAAATGCCGAAACTCGTCTTAGAAGCGTAATTTCGGATGTCGTAAGGCTGGTTATGTTACGTAGTGTATCATCTGTTGTGTGCATGCTCAGTACATACCAAATCGCGGTTTTACGTCTCCGCCATGCGTAAATACGCACAGAAACGTTGTTCTGGATCTGCCCCAATATCTAAGAAGTGCAGTTATGCAGAGAGAGCATGGGAGGCCTCTGATGGCTCCCCCATCACAGGGGCTGATTGTGATAATAATTTAGTAATTGATTTAAAGTGCTGGCCCAAATTCAGAAGAATTGTGACTGTGATATGTGGAAATGGATGTGACTCGTAGATTGGATGTGATTTGTAGATTAAATATAAATAACTGCTTTCATGCAATAATGGCTGTTTCTATATGATAACCGCTACTACTCACCAATAAAGTTATACATACAAACAGGGTAGCTTCTATGTCAATGTCTGTGTGTTTATTAATGTCACATCTTCATTCCTTAATGGGCTAGTAGCCTATATAGCCCTTAGAACCTTTGCCAGTCAACTTAGTCTTGTTCTGGACCCAGTTGACCTCACCGGCTACAGCTCTTCTTTTATTTAGCTGATTTGGTTAAAAGTACTTATTTATTTTTATTTTGCCATGAGGGATTTTAGAGGGTTGCACATGGGGCCCTTTAAATGTATCCTTCTGCCTGTTCCTGGTCTAGAGGAGGACAATTATATCAAGAAGGAGCAAGAAGGAGTTGAAATGGAACTTGATCTGATTATGCTAATCCAGCCCTGGAATCATATTCTTTATAGTGCCCTATTAAAAAATGTCAAGCAAAATGAAAATGCTTTAATTGGCTTAATATCAATTACCCTTCAATATAAATTGAGTTTATAAGTCATGTCACAAGGTATTTGTCTAATGATTAAAGATGCTAGTATGAAGAGACATTTTTCCTTATGAATCTGCAATATTTATAATAAGGAATTAAATGCATACACCAGAGATTCTCAACCTGTGGTACTGGTACCACTGGTGGTACTTGGACCACTGCCAGGTGGTACTTGAAGTGGCTGGGCAAGGTTGTAAGGGAGTAGCAGCCTTCTTGTATTTTAACTAGGTGCTATACCAGATGGCAGAGAGAATATTTAATAAAAAAAATCTGGAGGTTTGAATGTAATATGGAAAAAAAATGTACCTCAATAGTATTACAAAAATGTGTAAATAAAAAAGAAAATACCCATGTAGGTAATGGGTACATCCTGCATGATATGCAAATTTTACTTGCCCTGGGTAACTGGTACTACCCAAAAAAGAGTCGCTGGCATATACATATGACTTTATCAGTGTTCTACTTATGTATTAAGGGGTTTTTATGACCAATTATGGAATTGTTCCTAATATGTACATACATTTTTTTTTGTATGTATTGGAACTTTTTTTTTTAGATATTACATTGAAAAAAAAAATCTTACGTTTCATCTGGTATCGGTGATGGGCTTTTTGAAGAAAAAACCTTTGGAGAACCGTAGAATATCCTGATTGTCTGAGATATTTAACATTATTAGCATATTTTACAGATTCATAACAGGTCTCTAGCCTGTGCAAAATGCATTGATGAAGGAGCTTCTTTACAAAGCATCTGACTTTTTTGTGTGTACTTATACATTGATCATTTTTACCCTGGCTCTACTTGTTCAAATGATTATCTTTACCTATAAGTCACAAAAATATACCAATCTGATGCACTTCTTACCCTCTGCAGCAGCTTTTACCCCAGGAGAGTCCACCTCCAAACAAAATAGCCAGAAAAATAGAGTATGAGGCAAAAAAAAGTGCTGAGACTGAATAAAATACAGACATACAGGAAAATAATAAACTAAACAATATACTAGACAATGGGCCAGATCCAGACTTAATAACGACAGCTAATTTATGCATGCTGCATGCATAAATCTGACTGTGGGAGTGCACTGCACATGCGCGTGGCTGATCGTATGTAACTTGTATGTAACTCCGTATGAAAGGGTGTGACATCACTACACAAGGCAAAAATATGCATTGTGGGAGGAGGAAGGCACAATTGTACAGTATGGGCTGGATTAGGCATTTATGTATGGCAAGGCATTATGTACCACCAGAGATATACAAGAAAAAGTTAAGATAGAGTTTTGTATTTGTAAATCAGCTACGTTACGAGCGTGCGAGGGGAGTGCATTATACTTAGTAGTGCGTAACTCCGGTATGCTTGCATGCGTAAAATGACCTTAAGTCTGGATCTGGCCCAATATGTCCATATCTGGGACTGTTTCCATGTATATGAAAAATCACATCAGTTCCTAGTAGCTGTATAATCCATAGTAGGGGAGTAGAATTTTTCCCCCGCCCGGGGCTCTGCTAGGTCTAGAAACGGCTCTGCTATTGACCTAGGTAGAAAGATTTCTAATCAGTTTTTCTTAGTAAATACTTCAAAGAAACAAAGTAAACAAATAAAAAAAAGATGTCCAGTTTATTGTTCTTATTTCTATGTGCAGTACACTAGTAACAGAGGCAATTCTTTTGGTGCAATTGATAAAACTCTTGCAAACTACGTAAATGTTAAAATGGACAGAGAAGAATAAGTGTGAAAAGATTCCTCTTTCTTTAATCACTGAATGAAATAAAATAGAATGTATAAAATATATTCATAATCTGAAAATGAGAACAATCACAGACTTGAAAGGGAAATTATACATAGGAAACAGGTTGAGGTTAACAAAAACATTAAAATATAAGAAATATATTTCTAGTACAATTTAGAAAAAGCAGATGTGCTCATTTTTTCCAATGCTGATGCTGTTTTCTTAGATATAGAAATGTTTCCTTTAAAGAAAGGCCTGTAATTATTTTTCGTTATCACTTTCTGCATAACACAGCTATTGAAATAATATTTCTTGACTACTTAGTGTTAAAAATAATTATGACTGGCATTTGTAAGGAGACTTACTATTTGTTAACATTCTGTGCATGGGTGAACTAGAATTTACTGAAATAAATTAATGTTGTTATTATTTTTGAAATATGTATTATATACGGCATGAAAACTGTTACATGCCGCAATACTCAGTGTTCCCGGTCCTCTGATCAGCGCCCGTCACTCGCCGCATGCGTCTCCTAGCGGGGAGCTCCTGCCAACATGTCTATCACGGCGTGTAAACAGAAGACACCTGGTAGCGCCGCCGCAACCTCAGGCGGGCGCGCGCTCCCGTCGCACAGCATTATACCAGCTTCACTGTGCTCTGAAACCATCCCATTGGAGGCTAGTCGGCTGCCGGCCTATCAGGGGCTAGCAGCCTCTGCTTAAGCTCGGCACTGCCTCCTGGCAGGTGCCAGTTATAGATTCCTGTTTCAGTGTCTGTGCCTGCCCTCTCTCTATCTCTCTTGCCTAGTGCTATTTTCTTGCATTCCTGAGTGACCCAGTGTTGATCCTGCCTAGTTTCTGTCCTGCATTTGCCCTCTGTATCAATTACCATTCTCCACCCTTTGTGTATTTACCAATTGTCTTTTCTCCCTGCCTTACCTGAGTGAGTGTCTGTGTTGGCCCTGGTCTGTCTGTCCATCTTGTCAGTCTCGTTTAACCCTCTCTCGTCCATGGTCTCTGTTATTTATTCATCGTGGTTTGTTACTGGTCGGTCTCTTCCGGTCCAGTCTATTTACCGCTTCCTACTCTTACTTACTCCTCACCTTCCCGTTTCCTACTTTTCTTCTTACCTCCTCTCCCGGGAGTTGCCCATAGGCCGCGACCTGTGGGTAAACTTGCAGCCAAGACTATCCTCACCTTCAGAGGCTCTAGTGAACACCAGGTCCCACTAGACTCCGCGTCCTGGTCAGCAACAACAGTCCCCTTCCCATGGCCACCCTGGTTCTCGCCACAGGTAGTCCCAGTGTGCCGTAACAATACTGTCTCACACCTACGTCTACCCTGGTTCTCGCCTAAGGTAATTCCAGTGTGTCGTAACAGAAACAAAGGTTTTATTTGTAGGGTGTTCCAGACATTCCCTTTTGCCATCTTACACAAACTCCATTAAGTAGCTATGGAAGGAGAAGCTGCAGCATTAGGGTGCAGTTGAAGGTAAAATAAAGCTGCCATGCCTATACTGTATATTATAATAGAAAGTCATGCCCATTTATGAAGGGGCAACCAGACCCCTTGTCGGAAGCCTCATGATATGACCTGTTAAAAGGAAAATGGCTAACCCCACTAAATATGTCTGGTGGTGCAGCATTTCTTAGAAAATGATAGGTCTGTTCAGGAGATGATGGCTGTGGTCAGTAAACTTACTGAGCATAGCATATAGAACTTTGCAGCAACTGTAAGCAAAGTTCCAGCAACTTAAGCAAAAGGTACAAACCAGGTCTAAATACACCCTATATATGCTTCAATGACTGAAGGAACAAGAACAAGCTGTCAAGACGTAACGTCAAGCCATGAGATAGGTAAATGGGGTATGTTACTTTACTGCAGAACACTGGGGAATCATCTCAGTTTTATGCAAGATAGTGAAACCCTTTGACATGTCAGACTAATGAAGTTGAGTTTAGATACTGCCAGCATAAGTCAGGTCATCCCCTTAATTAAGGTGATGGAGAAAAAACTGGAGATGCTGAAATGAGATGAAAGTAAGAGAATGCACTAAGTATGTTGGACTTATAAATCAAGTTCTTTATTTGCTATTAAAGGACACAGGGGTTAGAAATATTTTGAAATTGGATCACTACTTTTCAAACAAAACCACTTGTGGTGGGGAGTCAAGATAATGCATTACAGTCAGAGATTATGACATCTGGTAATGTAATGAGACCACTAGAGGGACTCAATCAGACACTGCAGTACATCAATATAATGGTGGAGGATTACATGAATGATAATTTACAAATTATCATGTCAGACTATAAATTTCAATACTTGGAGGAAAAAAGGCAATTTGAAGACACTTGTACAAACTAATATAGAAACACAGAAACATAGAAAGTGATGGCAGACAAGAGCCACATGGCCCATCCAGTCTGCCCAGTTGTTTATTTAAAACTATACTGACCCTAGACCCTATTTACCCTCAATTTAGTTTGAGATTTAGGATATCCTTATATTTATCCCAAGTTTAAACCTTTCTACTGTGTTAGTCTCAACCACCTCAGATGGGAGAATATTCCACTTATCTATCTCCCTTTCAGTGAAGTAATTTTTCCGCACATTTCCTTTGAATCTACCACCCTCCAGTTTATATTCATGCCCTCGTGTTCTATTACACCTTTTCTTTAGAAAAATGGTACCCTCCTCTAGCTGGTCACAACCCTTGATGTATTTGAAAGCTGCTATCATGTCCCCCCTCTACCTTCTCTGCTCTAAGCTATACATGTTTAGTTCCTCTAGCCTTTCTTGGTATGATTTGTTACAAAGGCCATGTACTATTTTAGTTGCTCTTCTTTGCACAGTTTCTAATGTATTTATGTCTTTCTGGAGATATGGCCTCCAGAACTGAATACAGTATTCTATGTGAGGTCGTACCAATGATCTATAAAGGGGCATCACTACTTCTCTCTTTCTGCTACTAATTCCTCTCCCTATGCAACCAAGCATCTGACTTGCCTTTCTCATTGCTTTGTTACATTGCTTGGCTACCTTTAAGTCACAGGAAATAATTACTACTAGATCCCTTTCTTCCTCAGTAGTTTCTAATGTAGTGCCATTAATGATAAATTGCTTTTGTGCCCCAAGTGCATGAATTTGCATTTTTGGCATTAAACTGCAGTTGCCACACTCTTGACCATTCCTCCAGTCTACCTAAATCATCCCTAATTTTGTGTACCCCTCTTGGTGTGTCTACCCTGTATATATCTTTGTGTCATCTGCTTAAAGGCATATTTTTCCCTCAATGCTACAGGCAAAATCACCTATAAAAATATTAAATCCCCAGAAGGGATTCCCTTAACTACAACCCTCTGTTGTCAATCCTGTAACCAAGATTGTATCCATGCAACTAAGTCCAATCCCAAAGTTTGCAGCCTATTTAACAGTCTGCGATGTGGCACAGTGTCATGTATATTAGTCCGTTATTTATTTTGCAAGATCATGCATGTTGTTCGTTGTAAATAATGAGTATATACAGACATTAACCCTATATTAAGGTCAATCATCTGTTTTAGATTGTAGAAATATAATCTTTTAACATTCAAATGTTCTAAAAATATAAATTCAAAGTTACAATTTTAACAATATATATCACTAGCTACATTATATGTGTTACTAATTACTATTTTAACTGAAGAAGAAATAATATTAAGGGGAGCCCTGAATATGGCTGAAGATTTATTTATAATAAGAATAATATTGGAAAATATCTAAAACACATGATATAATAACATAAAATAATAGAGAACACCATTGAAAGTCCACATATATCTGAAGTATAGTTGTTAAGTTTAAGATCCCAGCAAACCTCAGGGGAATGCTGTGTATGATCCAAGAAGCATGTGAAATCCGTGAATGAAATTCAAAGTATGGTACCATACAACATTTGAAAAGTTGAATTGTGAGAAGCACAGACCATGACACTGACACACACTCACACTCCCACAACTACACATAACTGTCGCACACACAAATATACATAACTACTGTCACAAATACACAAATACAAAAAACTATTGTTACACACACAAATACACAGAACTATTGTCACACACACACACACATATACACATAACTATTGTCTTACATACAAATACACATAACTATTGTCACACATACAAATACACATAACTATCTATCCACAAAAAATATATTCACATTCACTTGATTCTCCTATCCCTGTATCCCTTCTCTATCCCAGCACCCTCTCTCTGCATTGCCTCTAATCTCCCCAATCCCCATTTCTCTAGCTCTCTAATTGTCACTGATTGACATTTCTGATCTGCCTATGAACAGCATTGTATAGCTGCTCATAGATGGATCATAGACGTCGATCAGTGACAATCCTGCTATTGCACGCCACAACCCCTGCAGTATAGTGCCGGCTGCAGCTACTATTTCCATAAAGGTAGCCAGCGTTTCTAAATTAATAAAATAAAAATAAAAGGATAAATTGAATAAAAAAAAAGGTCACCAACAGTGCAGGCATGTGACGTGCACTCCCCCTCTCACGGCAGCTCTGCATACACACACACACACACACACACACTCACCGTACTCCAGATAAATACACATAGTGCATCCCATAGGCATACACACACAAACACAGTACACTCCACACACAAACACACAGTGTGCTCCAAACAAATACACACAATGCACTATATACACACAAAGCACTCCATACACACACATGCACAGTACACTCTATAATGCATACACATACACACACAGTGCAACCCAGATACACACACACAAAGCACTGCTTTACTCATACACTCGCATGCACAGTACACTCCATGCATACACATACACACACAGTGCAACCCAGACACACACACATACACAGCACGGCATGAATACATACACTCACATGCACAGTACACTCCATGCATACACATGCACACATAGTGCAACCCAGATACACACACACAGCACTGCATAAACACATACACTCACATACACAGTACACTCCATGCATACACATACACACATAGTGCAACCCTGATATACACACACACACACACACACACACACACACACCCAGCACTGCATAAACACTTACATGCACATTACACTCCATGCATACACGCACACACAAAGCACTGTATAAACATATACAATTACATGCACAGTACACTCCATACATACATACACATACATACACACACACAGTGCAACCCAGATATACATACACATACACACAGTGCAACCCAGGTACATACATACACACACTGCAAAGGTACACACACTTATACCTGTTAGATCCTGCAGTTAGCCCTGCAGAGACAGGAGAGGAGGGATCAGTTACAGTTACCAGGAGGCTGCCTCTGCCCCACTCAGTAACAGGCAGCCTTGCAATTGGCTGCCTGTTGCTCTGTAGCAACGGCTGGGACCGCCCCCTGGCAACTGTAAGACGATCTCTCCTTCTGCAGGTGCCGATGGTTCATTAGCTGCTCTGTATCCCTCATTAGCTCAATTCTGATCCTGTACTGCGGAGGCCTCTCAGGGGAAGTGTGTTACTGAGAGAGGCCTTTGCAGTACAGGACCTGCACTGAGCCAATGACCGGGACGCAGCAGCTCTGATCTGCTAAGTTATAAAAAAAATAAAATAAATAAAACATGCTGTGCTGATGAGGCGGCCTCATGAGGGTACCGGCCTACCGGGAAAGTTCCCGGTAAGGCCTATTGCCAATCCGCCCCTGAGTGTTCTTATTGTTATGTTACTCTACTACTTTCAGTAGTTTCTTTATCTATTAATCTCTCATATCTAGGTGCACCAGCTTTTGAGTTACATACTCACCTATTTCTGTCCTACTATTATAACTACATATATCAGTCACTATATTATAGGTGTATATGTAATTAGGGAGCGCGGCTATACACAGATCATTTCTTAGTTGTTTTTTACAACACCCTCTTTGGTATATTGGGCAGCTTCCCCCCCCCCCCTCTCCCCCCTACTGGCCCTGCCCCCCCCTCCCCCCCTTTTTTTTTATTTGTAGTAATTCACTTTGCGCCCTTTAAAAACACTTTCTATTTTATCCGTTTTCTAGCCTAGGAACAAAAATTTTCATGGGGGGGCAAAAGGCCAAGGACTACTATAGGGCCTGGAGTCCCATTTTCTCATGTTTTGCATGTCATTTCTGACAGCTGTGACAATGACTGCAAAGACTCCTATGTTAATTTTTGTCACTGTTTCTGGGGTTAGCCAACTCCAGCTTAATTGTTTATTTTACTATAAAAATGTATATAAAAATTTATTTATAAATTATGGTATGTGCCATAAATTTAAATAGCTAAATCTCATGTTTGTTACTGGACGCATTGCATGAAATTCAGGGCAAAAGTAAAGTGAGTAGTTTCTTATCAATATAAGTTGTTTAGTAAATGTTTATGAACGGAACACTTAGCATTTGTTTAATCAATCAATCAATCTGTATACTAAGGCTATATTAAAGAACATTTGGTAGTTATAACAATCTATATTTTAAAAAAGTTCAGAAAGTAACATGAAAGATCTACTGCTACCCTACGATCTGGCAACTATAAGACTGCTGACGTTTTAAACCGTCCACAGGCCACAATTATTCGCTCTCTCTGTTGCATTGTCGTTCAACTTATAAGAAGTCAATGGGAAGTACCGGTCTCCTGTGTCTGCTTATTCTTACTGCAAATTTCGCTTGAAAAATGAGTGGGGAAAGAAAGAAAGAAAGAAAGAAAGAAAGAAAGAAAGAAAGAAAGAAAGAAAGAAAGAAAGAAAGAAAGAAAAGGAAGGAAGGAAGAAAGAGATAAAGAGAGAAAGAGAAAGAAAAAAAGAAAGATTGTAGATTGCCATTGACATTGCTAATGTTTTGGTTTCTTTGCATTGGCATATTGCTTGCAGTGGTTTGGGTAATGTACTAACATGTTTCTTCAATGGTGAATAATTAACAAATTGCATAAATTGCATTTTAAATATTTACTATATTAATTACAAAAGGCAATTAATGAGAAAAGAATCATACATGTAACTGAATCAAAGCAAGTATATTGGACCGGATTCACAACCTCAAAATTTTTTACTTACGTGCCTATTTTTCCGTTTATAGAATAATGTACAGAATAAACATGAAGGGCCTGATTCAATTAAGCGCAAAGTTAATTTTTTCCGCGTTTTTTCATGTATTTTGCTAATTTCCATATTTTTTTTCACGCAAATTTTTCGGACCCGATTCAATTCAGTTTTTTTTCTGCTGATTTTTTGGGTCTATCGTGCGTATTTTTTGACCCTATTTAAATGCATTGCAAGTGCGAATTTTTGCAATTCAATTGCGTTACACGCGTTAAAATTTGCACGTTATTTTACATTATTTTTTGTGCACCTCAACAAGGTGTGTATTATGACATGTGAGGGTGAAATTCATGAAAGTGTACAGCTCCTCTATGCTCCTGATCACCTCCCAGCACAGTGGCAACAGAAATGTGATACTCCACATAAATCTATGCAGCCTGCAACTCAAATAAATAGCTGTAGGTTAAAAAATAACTAAAAAGTAGAAGAGAACATTGAAAAGTGAAAAATGACGCAGAAGTTTTTAAAAAAACAATAATCAGAAAAAGTTATTTTATATTATTCTCTTCTACAATAATACGTTATTACTGAGTTGCTGCAGTCTAATTTTTAACATTGAAGTGCAGAAGGTCCTAATTAGATTATTACAGACATATGACGGCAGGGCTGGTTATGGGAAGTGATTGTGCTGACATTTGTTATTGCATGGGTAAAGATACAAAAATACACGCACGTATTTTAGGGAGATACGCTCATGGTCCAATTAACGCGCGTTGGAGGTGGGGGGACATTTCTAATTGAATTGCACTAATTTTTTCGTGCGAACGGTGCGTATTTTATACGTTTATTTTTATTTTTTAAATACACTCTCAATTGAATTAGGCCCAAAGACAACTTTATTTTTGATAAACAGAAATGACAACAGTTGATGAGTTCAAATAAATATATTATCGCTTCATCCCCATTTGAACTTCATTCATCCTCATTCACCTTTGTGCAGAAGTTCATGGGGGGGGGGGGCAAAACACAGTCTTTGCCCCCCCAACAAAAGTCATGGGGCTGGGGGCAACTGCCTCCTTGGTTCATACACCTCTGCCTACACATGGTCGAATATACACATTGTGGGCAGGGGACCGCATTTAAATTGTACAGTATAGGCACTTACATACAACACTTACATACAACAAGGCATTCCATATGATCAGAGATAGGCTTCTGAACATTTAAGTCAGATAAGTGACGTACGTGAGAGGGGAGTGCCAGAGGGAGTGCATTATCCTCTGAAGTACATAACTTACTGTAGGTTCGCTTGTGTACGGAAAAGCTCTGTATGAGGCCCGTGGTCTGGTTTGCAACCCATCTACCCAACATCACTTTTCTTTGTTTTGTGACTACTGATCCTTTACCCTTTATATTACACCAGCTCTTTTGCCTCTACAAGGACAACATGATGCCCTGGAATGTGCCATAATTATAGCCAGTAACAAAATATGTTTATTTCAAGAGAATAGAGTGGATAACTTATGTGCTGATATTTAGAATTGATATACACCAGACACATCGAAGAAGAGGGGTTAAAGACACAGAAAATATACATCTATACCCACATTTACACAAACCCTGCCATGGCACTCCGTTTGGCGTGAAATGCATGCTCATATACTTTCACACCATTTTGTTAATCACTCCAAAAAGTTGCAATTCATATTGTAACCATTGTATTGTGTAAGGCATTCCACCTGTGTAATGCATGACATTGCACCTGATAGCTGGGCATGGATACAGTTCTGCATGTACATATGCAGTCCAGCATGTAAAAAATACAAATAAATGAAAAATAGAAAATATCAAGTGGCATGGTTTCCCCTCAACTGTACCAATACCAGTGCTAGGCATGGCAGAATTACAGATACCAGCATGCTTGCTGCCAGGCATTGAGGGCTACTATGTTGTGGCTCTAGGACGCACTGGGATCTGTAGTTCTGCACAGAAAAATGACAATAAATACGGACACACTGAAATTTAAAATGCCTTTATTTGATGAATAAAAACTCCCTCACACTTCTCACTTGGGACCAGATCCAGACCCCGCACATTTTCCGTAGGTGCGGGGGTCTGTCCATCCGAGAGAGAGGGGAGTCTATCGTAACCCTAGCGTTACATCTGGAGGGCGCATGTGCCCTCCAGTCAAATCAGACCACTTATGCACCTGGGGGCTGATCCAGGCGTAAGATTGGCCGATCGTTGATTGGGTGTCCGTAGCACCAGCGTAGTAACGCTGGAGGGGGCGTCACCCAGCGTTACTACGCTGAGGTTAGTGCAGGTAGGCGGGGGGAGGGAGGGTAATGAGGCCGGGAGGGCGGCGTTATCGTACTAACGCCACCGTGCCAGCGTATTTACACTCCCTTACGCCTGCTAAAGTTAGGGTAGCCTTCAGCCAGTGTAAGGCAGTGTAAATACGATAGGGCAGGGGGAGTGTCAGGGGGAGCCCCACGATGTAACACTGAGCGTTAGTACGGTCAGCGCTACATCATAGGTCTGGATCAGGCCCCTTGTGTGCGTAAGTGACCTGACGTGCGCAAGTCTAGATCCAGCCCTTGGTGCTGATCCAGTGTTTGAGAGTGAGGGCAAAACTGCTACACACATGGAAAATACTGTGCTGTTGCGCATATAAATACATTTCACTTTTCCACTTGTAATTCTGTGAGGTCTTACACGGTTACTTGCAGAAAACATACCTTTTGAACAATGAGTGGAAATGTCATAAAACTAGGACAGCAAACAGTGGCGTATCTAGTATGGGTTTTGTAGGGCATGTTCCCTAGGAGCTGATGGTTTTGGAGGTGCCATCATCAGGTCGCATGCCTGACAAAACCCATCACCAGTGCACAAAAAGAAAGAATAAAACCCTCATACCTTACTCTGTGAGTCTGAGAGCAACTACGGCGCAGCATGGCATCCACCAATCAGTGTTCAACCGGACAGCACCTGCCTATAGGACACACTGCAAGATTAGTTCACTCTCACAGTGTGTCATGTGTAAGGTATGAGGGTTATATTCTTTCTTTTCCTGGAGGGGGATGGGAACATGGGGTGGGCGCATTTTGGGCATTTGCCCTGGGCGCCATTTGGGCTAGTTACGCCCCTGAGCACATATTTATATGTCATAATAGACTTAGGTTAAAGATAGGATCAGAAAAAAACAACTTTTGTGAGTAGCACATGAGTGAGACCTACAGATCCTTCCAGATTACAGATCCAGATTCATCCTGCCATCAGAATACAGATCCCAGGGATCCAGAGCTTTGTCCTGGTTCTAATTCAGATGGCACTGTTACTGGACTTAATGCCATCTCTGCAAGCATCTTATTGATATTACATATTATGATTATGGTCTCTAGTCCTTTTTTTATCTGAACATACAGTGTATTGTACTTTATGATTGATACATATTATGATGTTAGATGTGTTTACCATTTATATTACACTGTTTCTCTTTAGGTTTGCTGGTGATTGATATGATGTATATTTCGTCTTTAATTTTATGGATTAATGCATAATTAAGAGTTGATTTTAACTTGATGATCAAATAAAATGTGATGTTTAAAGATTTCATTTGTCTTGCTTGTTTGAGCTGTGGTGTGCACCTGATAGGGGCTCAGTTTAGTTAACGTTTCTTGTTACCTTTTGTATGTATGTCTGGTTTCTTGAGCCCTCGGTAGCACCCATAAATATCTATTTTACATCCAGTGTTATTCTATTCTTTTGTTTTTCTAATATTCTGAAGCAAAATGAGTGCACACATTTGGTTTTAAAATACCAATTTATTGTAAAAAACTAATTAAACAACTATAAACTAAACAATGCACTACAATATTTATTGGTGAATGAAATTAATTGCAATACAAATTGTACAATAAGGCATACACACTATTATCCTAAATAAAAAGGATGTTTGTAGGAAAGTGTTAGCACAAATTATGTTGTTACCCATAGCTTACTTATAGAAATAACCATCTCAAGTAACAAACAGCTAGTTAAAACAGCAACACTGAATAAAGTAATTGTTGCATTTAACAAAATAATAATGTTTAGAGTAAAAATCGGGACAGTTATGTTTAAAGCATATAAGCAAAACACAAAGACTGCATATTTTACAAATGTTATTGCAGCATATGAAAGGGATTGGAAAATGATTAAACACACTACTTGGTACATGCAAATCTTGCTCAAAGTTAATATTTAAAGCACCTCTACAAATTTGGCAGCTTTCCTAGAATCTAATTGATCAACGCACATATTTTAGTGCAAAATGACCTGGTTATAACCAATTTGTTCTAGTACAATCTCTGTACAGAATACAGGCAACCTAAAATTAAATAACATTAATATAAGGATTTTTTTTTTATTACTGACCAGCAAAATATACATGGATAATTTTGGGTATATCATAGCACACATTTTTGTCCCAGTTTGGCACATAATAAAATCACATGTGCCATATACAGGTAGGTGAATACTAGAGATGCTAGTGGAGACCTTTAATTTTATAATATTTAATGACAATTCCATGTACTACATGATTATGCTAAATGAAAGTCAGGCAGCATATTTGTTTACGTGCCAATGCATAAGTGCATAGGTTAAGCTAAGATACATTTAAAAAGGTATAAAAATTGTTAATAGTTCAGCTTATGACTAAGGCATGTGATTGCAAATCATATGATATAAAATTTTTCAAATTCCAAAGTCAGGATATACACTATATGTATTTGCATTTACACTATGTGTATTTGCATTTAAAGACAAAGCAACAGAGGAAATAAAAGTGTTGATTGTGTAGTATTTTCCAAATACTAAACTCTGATTTAGCAGAGAAACTACACACTCATCATTCCAGAGCTCGAAAAAATATAAATCTCTGTTCACTTCTATTATTTCTTTGTTTCCATACTGCCACTTCTAAATGTCCATACCTCCACTTCTAAATGTCCATACCACCACTTCTAAATGTCCATACCACCACTCTTAAATGTCTATACCACCACTTCTAAATGTCTATACCACCACTTCTAAATGTTTGTACCACCACTTCTAAATGTCCATACCGCCACTTCTAAATGTCTATACCACCACTTCTAAATGTTTGTACCACCACTTCTAAATATCTATACCACCACTTCTAAATGTTTCTACCACAACTTCTAAATGTCCATACCGCCACTTCTAAATGTCTATACCACCACTTCTAAATGTTTGTACCACCACTTCTAAATGTCCATACCGCCACTTCTAAATGTCTATACCACCACTTCTAAATGTTTGTACCACCACTTCTAAATGTCCATACCGCCACTTCTAAATGTCTATACCACCACTTCTAAATGTTTGTACCACCACTTATACCGCCACTTCTAAATGTCCATACCGCCACTTCTAAATATCTATACCACCACTTCTAAATGTCTGTACCACCACTTCTAAATGTCTGTACCACCACTTCTAAACGTAAATGTACACATAGAGATAAGGGTGCCCTATGGAGTCATAAGTCACCAACTACATGGCCGTGTAAGGGAAGTGTCATGGGTGTTGCATTGCAAGATTCGTGCGTATCATTGCGTACCTTTTACTGACAGATCTGTGAATACGGCCCATAGTGCCTTATTCATACCTAAGAAGCCTCTTCTTCTTAGGTGCGGAGTTTTGCAAATGACCTACTACGCATGTTTCGTAGGTCATTTACACAATCTACGTACCAGTTAGGTATATAGATTGCCGCTGTGCGGTCTTTAAGAATATGCAGAAATAATAAACTTAGATGAATGTCCGGGTGCAGGATGCCCAGTGGATGAAACAGGAACATCCTCTGCAGACATAGGGAATGCACCAAGGATTCTTCTTGTGAAACATACTTCTCAGCCAGACATCAGCATCACCCTATCTCATTCCCTGAGTGATGCAGAGAATTTCAATCTTCTTGAGAATTTTTATAAACTCCTAAAAGATTTTACATTTCCAAAGAAGTTGATGTATGGAAAGCATTGAAAGTTCCAGCATGACTATCTGTCTCAATTCAAATGGCTGGCATATTCTCAATCCTTTGATGCTGGACTCTGTGTTTTCCATGTAATTTTCTCTTCACCAAGTAGTACAGAGGAAAGCTTTGTTTCTGTGCCATATTCTAATTGGACAAAAATGGTTGGCATATTAAATAAGCACCAAGTTAGTGTAACACATATAAATGCTGTAACATTAGGCACAGAAAGGGCCAAATTACCCACAAGGCAACCTAGGCACTCACCTAGGGCCTGTGGCTGCCCAGAATTCAACACTTTTAATCACCCTTGTGGCCTTATTAGACCAGAGCTATTATTTAAGACATGCAGGCCCCCTTGGGAGGCCCCAAATCGGCATCTTGCCTAGGGCCCCATGAGTTTTAAATCTGGCTCTGGGCTCAGAGTTTAAAAACACTTTTTTTTTTTTTTTTTTTTTAAACAATTTTTATTTTCACACATTTGACATGGCAATAAAATACATATCATAAGGAACAGAGTATTACAATGGTTGTAACAATCAATATACTGTAAGACTTTCCGTTCCACATAAGACATGCACCTTACGGATCTCGACTCATGTACTAAAAGAGATTTACATGAAAATAAATTAAAGAAATAAGGAAAAGAAAAAACAAAACAAATAAAAGTAAGTAAATACAAAGAAAAGAAAAGTAAAAAAATAATTTATAAATAAATCAGGTCATCTCAATTACCTTCCTCACACAGTACAGTTCAAGCAGGACATAGGCATAACAGGTATCAGCTAGGCAAAT
>WWET01007425.1:38497-51580 GCA_011038615.1 Limnodynastes dumerilii
TTTGTGTTATCCCAGTTACTAAATGTTTTATTATTCTTGTTCACATACTTGCACATTATACAGTGAGAACATTTAAAAGATCCTACACAGGGTTTACCCCATAAGCCTGGGCATTGTGTCCCGGACAGAGGTGGTAGGTTACTGGGTGCAAGAATATTTTTAAGGTTCCTTGCTTTTCTATACACAACCTTAGGCTTGGCAGGTAAGACCTTATTCAGTATTGGGTCTGATAGAAGGATATTCCAATGTTTCTCCAGTGACTTCCTTATCTTTAGCTCTGCACAATTATATTGTGTGATAAATAAAACCTGATTCTCACCACCAGACTTGTTTTTATACTGTAATAAATTCTGTCTATCTGTCTCCTGTGTTTTAATTATTGCCTCCTTAATTAAGTCGTCAGGGTAGCCTCTTTCTTTAAAACGTTTTGTGTACAGGTCTAGTTGTTCATTACAGACCTGTCTATCCGAGCAATTTCTTTTGATCCGACAGAATTGAGAATATGGAATGTTATTTTTCCACCGTTTGAGGTGTCCACTCGTATAATGAAGATAGCTATTCTTATCGACTTCTTTGATATAGTTTTTAGTCACAATTTTATTGCCTTTATTATATAGTATCAAATCTAGGTATTCTATTTCCGTATTAGATATCTTAGATGTAAATTTCAGATTATATTCATTAGTGCCAATATGGATCAAGAAGTCGTTTAAAAGTACACTGGGCCCCTTCCAGATAATTAGAATATCATCTATATACCGTTTGTAGAAGTGGATATACTGTTTAAAAGGATTATTATTAAAAATAATTGCTGAAAGAATAATGGTGGCATATTCTGTACTTTGCTTTATAGTCACAAGACATTTTTTAAACACTGGACATTGTCAAATGCAGGATTTTGAAAGGGGGGTTTCCAATGCGTGTAATACATGTGGGATATATTAGCATACCTCCCAACATTTTGGAACCCAAAAATGGGACAAAATGGGACAAATAAGCTCCGCCCCATCCCGCCCCAAGCTCTGCTCTCAACCAGCCCTCACTGTCGTGCCGCACGGAGCAAAAATTCCCCCGAGCCTGTGAGTGTGTGTGTGTCTATTAGGAAATAAGACTGTGATGCAGCAGAGGTTGATATGAAGGATTGTTAAAATTGTAAAGAGTTACTTAATATGATGGCACTGTTAAAAATAAAACATAAAACATATGATGACGGGACAAATATAATGTCAACCATCGACATTCGAAATTCTCATTTCATCAATTTTAAGCACCTTGCAAAAAATATTATCAAAATCAGAAATAACTTTCTTCAGCTAATAAGCTAGAATCAACTGAAAATTTTGCACACAATATCAAAACACTAATCCAAAACACTCCTGCAAAAGCAATTGAAAAAATCATGGAAAAAAGTAAAAACTCATAAGCATTAAAAGTAACCTCCCACAAAACACAAATGAACCTACTAAGGAATGGCAACACATTAGGACGTCCAGCATCTGGCAATAATGACCAAGCTCTAGACCAACCTTTATTTGCTTTCCACAAAATAAACTCTTGGCCACATCAACCATACCAAAAAACTGAAGAAAAAGGAAATTCCAGCCACAGAGGCAGAAATCGAAGTCATCATCTTACCTGTCAAATTCTGTTAAATTTTTCTTGCGATCTTCTAGAATTTGTTTCTAAAGCATTTGTTGATGTGACCACTGGAGAACAATAACTGTGACTCCTCCTCCGATTATTCTCACCTATGGAAGCTGAAACATAACACCTCAGTACTATCACCAAAAAATTTATAACCTGCACTATGCACCTGAGACTTAAGACTCTTTTTCCTTAGAACTTTCAACAAACCCTCCACTAACCCTTGACCTGTGACTGAGAAGTAGATACAGTTTCAAACCATCCTCATCCTGCTTAAGGTGCATCCGCAGAGATGCACATCAACTGCATCAGAATTACATCATCGCCCTCTAGATTGTCTTTCAGTGCTTTGTGCAGGACAAGGCATTAGACTCATTGGGCTGGATCCAGAGCTAGTTAAGTGCCTGAACTTAATTAGACCTGGGCTAAACCATGTTGATTTCAGGGGGAGTCAAGTTAATAGTATTCTTTGCATGCAGGGATATATCTTTGAATTGCTTACTGCACACAGATACTGACCAGCTTTACTATCACAATGTTATTTCGACTTGGGATAGGAAACATCACCTCTCAACTCTAATACTGTTTGCAACAGATGAAATATGACTCCTCTGCAATCAACATGGTTTAGCCCAGGAGTAACTAAGTTCAAGCACTTAACTAGGCCTGGATCCAGTCCCTTGTGTCACCCGAAAAGAACAAAAATTCACCAGTAGGAGCTTGAAACAAGTTCCTATTAAATTTAGGTGCTTGGATATAAATAAAAAGATATAATAAATTCCAATAAATACAAATATTTTATAATTATATGGATATTTGGTAAACGCTGCTAGGTAAGGCTGGTCAGGCCGTATAGAGATATGGGAATAAAGAACAGAAAACACCAGCGCTGTCTACCAAATATCACTACCAACCGACCTGGGGGTCTGCTACCTAAGAGAAACAATGTGCACACTTGTAGAAGAAATATAAATAATTTGTTACTAATTAGTAGCAACCTTCTAGTAATCCAAACTTAAAATAGCAATGTATTAAAACTCAACTTTATTAACAAAATCTGGTACCAGATTAAATCTGGTCACTAACTCATGTAGCTTTTGCACTGATGTTTTCTGCATTGAATAGCTATGTAAAAGATTTTCTTAAAAATAGCTCAAAATCTACAATATTTCTCAATTGTTTGGTAGTTGCAATGCTACTCTTTTTCTTGTAGATCTGTCATGAAATGTACGGCAGCCACAAGTTCCTATTCATTGTATGACTGAAATGAACAGATTATGAAGCAAAATAGGTATTAGCACATTGTGCATGGGGCAGTAAGGAGTGAATTTGTAATTAATATAAATAAACACTTTGGATCGTAATTCACACTTAATAATGCTGTAAATTCTTAATTTTACGCACCCAAATAGCGACTCCTCGACACGCTGTCAGTTTTCATCTTCTAATCCGACTTACGAATGCCATAGGCTACCTTATCTTTAGGTTTATAGTTGTGTGCTTATGTCGACTAATTAGGAATGTTGTTGCTTAACGGCGCCTAGAATTCCCAATTTAAATGACTCCCTCCACCCACTCTTCTTATCTTTGTTCTTAATTTGTCCTGGCATGCCCCTTTATTTTTAAGTCACTACAAACATAGATGAACTAGGTTGGTAATGGTGATTCAGTGCCGACCCGTTCTTAAATCCACCGTAGATTGCATACAATAAGTTACTACGCATGTGCAGTTTATCCCTTCTTAAATTTAAGCACCTAAAAAGTCGCATAATCTTAATTGTGCATCAGGCCCTTTATTTTAGTTGTTAATACAATTACATCAAGTATGTGATTAATACTTGTAAATAATTTGGAAGTCCACACGGAAGAGGGGAGTGCACTCCCATGTCATGGGACATGTGTCCAGAACCCTACCTTAACTTTTCTGCGTGGATCGACATCTGTCCGAACGCAGACTTAATTTACATGCCTATCCCTGTATGTCTAGCGAGAATAAGGCATGCGGAAATGAAATGCTACCTCTTGTATGGATCTCCTAGGTTTGCATAAGTCCCCTAACATTATTAAATGATAATGGCCCTAAGTGTGTTTCTTAGTTTAGAAAAATTGAAGAGAAGCCTAAGAGACAGCATAAATAGTGAGGAAGTTATTCTCATTCCTTCACAAATAGATTGTATATTTCACTGTCATATTATGTTGTATTGATGAAAATAATAATGATGAAAACTCTAGAGACACGTAACTCTATTGTTGCTTCAAGAACCTTGGTGCTTTGGTTTTAGTTATAAAATGCAAAAACTTGAAGTCAGAAAACAACACATGCTGCAGATTGCTATTCCATAATGCTGTGATGTCCTGAGGTCTTTTATATATCCCTAGTGCTAACTGGAAGGCAGGCATCAAGCAAGGGCAGCTGCTTTCTGGCCTCAGGAGACTTCTTCTTGACGTGATAAAAGAATCGCTAGAAAGTTAAATACACTGAAAAGAATACTTAACTGATCCCAGGTTTATAGTAAATCTCAGTTGACAACGAAGGACTGAATTAATTAAATTAGTTCATGTTTATTACAAGCTTGCAGTAAACACAGATTTTTCAAACTACAAATGCCAGCTTCTGACAGGCACATAGTTTTTCCTCGTAAAAAAAGAATAAATCTTTAAGCGGTGATATTATTTATATTGATAAATTCACATTTTTTTTATTTTTTATTTTGTAAGGGACGGTTTACATATTTGCTAAAAAGAATGTGATGAATATACCAGTTAATAAAAATAATATTTTTATGCTTGGTTTTAGACACCAATACTGCTTCTATACGGCATTATTTCTCCTTGACATTCAATATAATTAACAGTATTAATATCAACATATATATCAACATTTATATACTTATAGTTTTGTAGACAGTTACCAGTGTAAACATTTGTGTTCCTATAATTAATTATATTCCCACCATCAGTAATTGCAGGTGGGACAATATCTGGTAGAACAGTCACCTAAAATCCATAACTGTCCCTTTAAATTAAACAAGGGAGCAGAGGTACATATTAGCTACCTACCTACTCCTACAATGTTTCCTACAGTCCCCATCTGACAGACTAAGTGAGATCCTTTTTGAACAGCAGACGTACTTCTGCACACAATATGCAGAGACTCCCACCTTGACAACCTAATGGGATATACAGCTGTGATGAACAATTTATTAGAATTCACTGTGCTTCTCTACTAGTCTCATGTCATAAATTTCAATTTACTAAAACATTTTGTCAGTTTCCTTCTTCATTATATTCTATAATAACTGTCATCGTGTTTCTGAGGTTGTCAATGATCAGTATCTGAGCATTTGTTATCATCAGAAAAGTATGGCACCTTTTTCCTTATGAAATTTTTTTGTGGAAAATAAAGAATTCAAATGCCAAAATTGTGTAAAAAAAACATAGTACGAAACAGGCATATAACAACGAAGTTTCATTCTGGTAGCCAAATATATTAAACATTGGATTGTTGTTTTCAAGCACTAGTCTGTTCATTTGGTTCACAAGTGAACTTAATAGGCTTTATTTACTAAATGTTGATCAATTTGTATTTACCGAAAAATGCATGAAAACGAAGTGATCTATTTTTATAAAACAGATTGTCATGGAAAACCACTGTTTCCATGACAATTGTTGCACACTACACCTCAAATGTCAGCCTGTTTTTCAGAAATGACACCAGCTAATCATAACATTTACAAAGTATTGAGTGTTTATTGCTTCTCTCTGAAACTTTAAAGAACAAGATCTGAAGAGGACGGTATATATGCGGAGACAGCTAGAATATATATGTGTATTATAAGGGCATGGCCGTGCGAGATTGATTATAATAAACAGCATTGCACTACTGACTTTCTGTGGTTTTTGAAGGGCTATTTCTCATAAAGTATTTTAAGTTAATACATGATATATGACCAAAAACAGGGAGTTTTAGATTATGGACTATAAAAACAAATAGAATGACATAGTTAATTAGTGGTCAATGGGGCTGGGGCACTTTATCTTGTATCTATGTAGATTTCCCCATACCTTTTAAGCACCTGCTTTGTATTAACCTATAAACACTGAGCAACCACCATTTTGTGTGTCTTTACATACATATATATATATATATATATATATATATATATATACACACACAAATAAATACAATGGGGTAGATCCAGAACTACGTGTGCAATACGTTTCTACGCGTAACGTATTTTCACACGCGTATGTTCTATACACTCCCCTAGGCACACCCCTTGAATGTACGTAATTCACATAGTTCCGCTTCCCAAACCCTACCTTAACTTTTTTTCACGTAACAGCGTATGTCCGCTAACGGACGTATAGACTACGTGAACGTGCGCCGCTTAGCACGCCCATACTGTACATTTTACATACAAACCTCCACCTATTTTACGTAATACGAACGTATTGTTGACTCACGTAAAATTTGCACGCCCACACGTAAGTATTTACGTGACAATTGCGTAAATGGCCCATACGTTCACAATTACGCTATGCTAATGAGCGTATTTTCTATGGTGCGCATGGGCAGTACTTACAAATAGGCGATTTTACGTCTCCGTCATGCGTAAATTCGCTCAGAAGCGTTGTCCTGGATCAGGCCCAATGATTGATGATTGCCACACCATCAACAAAGTATAACTCATCCCTTAATAAACCTGGCCCTTAGAATGCTGTGTTTCTTTTAGATTGCAGCACATTTAAATTGCGGCACATTTTTAAAAAAATCACCAGATTTACAAAGGGGAGAGGTCCCCTGTCGATTTTTAAACTCCAGCAATGTGTGGTGATTTTTAAAGGGCTTATTCTCCGCGATTAATCTTTTAATTGTGGAGAATTAAGCCTTACAAAATCGCCACACATCGTAGCCCTTAAATGTAATATTGTATTAAGTTCTAAATGAGAGAGAGAGAGAGAGAGAGAGAGAGAGAGAGAATGTGCCAGGCCATGTTTGTTTTTTTTGTGCAAATTCCCCTTACCTTGTGCACCTGCAATATAAATTACTTTATAAACTGATTTGAATCAACCTCTATCTTGGATGTGTGTTTTAAAGTCTGTCTTGGATTGCAGCTGAGAGAGGGTGCGGTTGTTTTGGAGACTTGGGGATCTCCATAAGAGGTGAGCTCTTAGTTTAGAAAGATATTTGATATGTGACCCACAATTGGGACTCTAAAGTTTAGAGTTAGGACCACCCAGCATAGAAGCCTTGTAAGTGACGGGTGGCTTATATCACATATCTGCAGATAATTGTAACTCATTCTCTGACTTTTATTTTAACGATAGAAGATCATGATTAGTAACTGAGTAATGGCTAGAGTGCCAGGCCATGCTTGTTTTTTGTGCAAAATCTCCTTGCCTTGTGCACCTGCAATATAAATTACTTTATAAACTGATTTGAAGCAACCTCTATCTTGGATGTATCTATCTATCTATCTATCTATATCATGTACTTAATATTAAAAACCCAAGCCGCGGCATGCTATTAACCCTTAGGATGCTGTGTTATATAGTACTATTAGGCACAGCATGCCCATGTCTTGCAAGGTATGCTGTGCCTTTTAGTACCATAACCGGCAGCATGCCAAGGGTTAATGGCATGCCGCCGCATATATAATTCCACCCTTAACATATATTCATACAATTTGTCCCTCTTAACATATATATAAATTTATAAGAATAATACATGCCCCCACTTCAAATAAAATACCTGATAGTGCCCCTTTCATATTTAAATACCTCATAGTGCCCCCATTTCAAATAAAATAGCAGATAGTGCCCCTGTACATATTTCAATACCAGATAGTGGACCCATTTCAAATAAAATAGCAGATAGTGCCACCGTTCCTATACAAAACAATTAACATGTCCCCATTAATTTTTTCAAGTATTAATAAATAATGTTATTACTCACATTTCTGTTGTCTTCAATATTGACAGGTGACAATTCGGACTCCGGCTCTATCTCCTCTCCTGGCTGTGGCACGCAAGGTGGTCCTTTCTCTTCTGGGTCCCTGACTCATGTCATTACTGGGGCCCTATATATACCCTCTGACGGGAGCTCCTGGCATGCTGCCACTTATGGTACTAAAAGGCACAGCATGTCTTTCAAGACATGGGCATGCTTTGCCTTCTAATACTATATGCCACAGCATGCTAAGGGTTAACAGCATGTTGTGGCTGGAGTTTTTAATATTATTAAGTATTTTTTTTATTTTTTTATTTTTATTTTTATTTTATTTTTATTTTTTGGATTTATTTTTTAAAGTGAGTGCCAATTTCTAGTAACTCAAAACTCACATCAACCTCATTTTATTCACCCAAGTTTTTGGCGACCTTACAGAGATTTGACAAATTTCTGTATAGTAAATACAGCGATTTTTGTGTTCTGCCTTTTCTAAATCGCCATAGTGAGTTAAGCAGTGGCGAATTTTGGGCAATTTTTTTTGTGGTGATTTATTGTCTATTTTGCTTTAGTAAATCCAACTATCAGAAAATTGACTAAAAATAGGCAAAAAAAAACACCACTGTTTGCAAATAGCTACTTAGCAAATCTGGCCCTAAGTCTTTTAATAATCAAATTAAAAGCAATTTTTGGCATGTCTCATAATGGTTGAGCTCTAAGGATTGGCTCCAGACCTGTACCTTGAGGGGAGGGCAAATGTTATGTGCGTTTTATACACGTTACTGCTATTGTATGGAACTTAGTTCCGTACAATAGATATTTTGATGAAAGGTGCTGTGCCTCCGCTCTGCCTTCCAAGGTGGGTGTGGGGAAGCATTTAAATTTTACAGTAGAAGTGGGAAGTGGGATTAGATATTTAAGAGCAAATCACCAGTCGGACAGACCCCTGATCCACTTGTGTGACTTAAGGCTGCTCTATGGCAGCGTAAGTCACACAAATATCAGCAAGAGAGAGTGGAGTGACAAGGGGAGATCACTTCCCTCTCTCGTGCGGACTGACAGACCTCCGCATGAATGGAAAGTGTGCAGAGCTCTGGATCCGTCCCTCAGCGTTAAAAGTCTGTATAGAGGGGAATAACATTACATAATACAGTATATTGCCAGCTTTCAGAGTCATTGTGGCCTCAACTGGGTATGTCTTTTACTCTGGCTTACATTCTTAAAAGTGGTTTGTTATACCCTCATTGGATTATCTTGTCCAGCATTTTATTAATTTTAGGTTCCATGTTGTCATGTCTTTAATGATGAGATGTACCCTCAGCATCTAGAAGTATTGCAACCTTTATTTTAGTTAAAGAAGATGGAATAAATACGCTGATAATAAAACATTTTTTATCAGTTTTTTTGTTATATACCACTGTGATGATTTGTCCTACATTAAAGCTGATAAGCACATCCAAATAACAGATACTGGTGCAGTGTGAGGCATATGCTTTTAACTTGCTGTTTACTTGCTCAATTACACTTGTGACTTTGTCTTTTCTGGTGTTGTTTACTATATATGTGTTCTCCATGACAACACTGTCACAACTTGGGGACACTTTCCCTTTACATAGGATGCCTCCAGTGGAGTGATTCAGGAGGTTAATTGGGGTCATCATATCTATTAGGGGGTTGATATAGAGATATTATAGCACAGCCACGTAGTATGCACAAAATCCTCAAGGTCCTTTAGAGTCCAAATATAATGGTAGAAGGGTTGCCTCACAAAGGATAATACCACATAAGGAAGGGACTGAAGGCTCTGAAGTCCCCGGTCGACCCGACAGCTGTTTTGGTTACAGCAAACCGTCGTCAGGGGTCCAATATATCGATATGCTGCTGCTCCATAGAAGTCAAAGTAGAAACTGCACTTAAATAACATACAAATGATTAGAAACTTACCTCAGCTGTTAGAGACCCACCACTTCATCTCACCAAGCACCGCTCCAATCTCCCGCCAGCCAGGGGATGCACGTGCGATGACGTCACCGCAAGCGCCCGCCGTTGCCAGGCAACCAGGATGCTATCTGAGTCCAGGAAGCCTGAAGCTCCGGCGCACACCAACGGACTCAATCACCGCACATCGCATCCAGCTAGTGAGGTACACAGGGGCAGTGCCGGCAAAATAGCAGAGGCAGTCTCAAAAAAGCTGGGTTTCAAACATATTGTAGAACTTATTAATCCAATGTATCAATACACCAATATAGTTAATTATAGGAAGCAGGTTACCATTATCAATGGAAGCCAGAATTTAAAATAGAAACAAATATATGTAAGTATCAAAGCCCTCCCAACAAACAGGAGGGGTAACAACATATTCAATGCTTTTATGTCACAGAAAACAAGACAAACTCCAATCTTCATTTAATCTACGTGGAGTCAAACTCTCAAATAAGTGGATCAATTTGGCCTCTTTTTTAAGTAAAAGATTTACCTCTATCACCTCCCCTTCTAAGGGTCGGGACTTGGATTAAGGGCATACATTTAGGATCCCTCAAAGAATGGTTGCCATCAACAAAGTGTCTCGCAACGGGGGGTGTCTTGTTATCAATACTGATATATGCTCTTTTGATAGAAGTTCTATGTAGGGCTAACCTCTCCTTCAACATCCTCACGGTCTTCCCTACATAGATCTTCTGACAAGGACAAATAAGTACGTGAACAACATACTTGCTTTCGCAAGTTAATCTGTGTCTGATCTTAAATGACAGATCCTTGTAAGGATGTTTAAAATTATCCCCCAATAATAAAAAGGAACAGTTAATGCAACCACTGCATCGATACACACCAGGCTTGGTATATATATATTGTAGGTACTGCTGTGCTCTTTCAACATAAGACACATATTCCAATAGAAAAGAAAGGCACTCTGCAGTCTTAATATAATTTTCAGAAGATGGTCCCCTATGGGGCCGTTTTATTCAATGCTATGTATGTGAGAAATCAATCTGTTCCAATGTTTCAATCAGTCATTGGTGATTTAGGTAAATCACTCATCAGTGCCCTTCCAAATGATAAAAATATTGGGGTAGATCCAGAACTACGTGTGTGCGTACGTATTTTTGCGGTGCGTATTTTCGTACACGTAAGGTCGCTACACTCCCCATGGCACACCCCTTGCACGGACGTATTTTCTCAAATGACGCGACCCAAACCCTACCTTAACTTTTCCTAACGTAGCAGCATACGTCCGCTAACGGACGTACTGACTACGCGAACGTACGCAGCTTAGCACGCCCATACTGTACACTTTAAATACCACCACCCACCTACTTCACGTAAAACGCACGTATTGTTCACTAACGTAAATTTGGCACGCCCACACGTAAGTATTTACATGTGAAATACGTGAATCACCCATACGTTCTAAAATACGCTACGTGAATGTGCGTATTTTCTGTGGTGCGCATGCGCAGTGCGTACAGTGCGTCTCCGCCACACGTAAATTCGCGGAAATGCGTAGTTCTGGATCTGCTCCATTGTCAGTATAGCATATAACATCATCCTAAAGGGGAAAAGGCAAACACTCAATTTAAGAGTATAAGGAAAGTGTGTTATGCTCAATATAGCATAGGTGTAAGATGATAAAGTCCTAGCATTCTGGATATTGTAGGAAGAGATCCTTATCAATTTCAAACACGAAAGACATTGGCATACGATAGGGCCACACTGAACCCCATCGCCTTGCTTTGTTTCTGAAGATAGTATTTAGTAAGTTGTTCTGCTGGAGGTCCCTGGTAGGGAGCATGGACCGTATTTACAGATAGGAATGCTTTAAGAAGGTGCGGATAAGCATGTATCCGCACTTATCTTAAAGATTCCCCCCCCATTTTTTTAAGAACTTAAGAGTTCTTAAATAGTTAGGAGTGCCCTAGGACTTCCCTAAGGTCCCGTTCATATTCTCCTTCTTAAGAAGGAGAATACAAATGGTCTTTTCTTATACCTTGCCCTCCCCGGCTAACATACCTGCCCCCTCCCACTCTTTTTAAATCTGCCCAGAGGCTGCAGTAACACGCCTCTTTCTAATGCCTAATGTATGTGCGATCTTTAGAGACTGTGAATACTTACTGCTATGACACTCCGGGTTTACCTGGCAGAGAACCGGAGAGGTCGTGGGGAAGATGATGTACTGGAGTGGCGCCCCGGGATTACCTCAGAGAGAACCAAGGCGGCCACGGAGGAGAGAAAGGTAGTAACCGAGTCGACTGCCGGGGGGCCGGTATCTTTGCTATCGGTGGGGTTTTACCAGAGCCCCAGATGGTGGGGATGGGGTTTGCTGCGTCCCAATAGCTTGGTCATGCTCCGTTGAATCAGACTCGAGGAAGAGAAGATGAAACCCGGAGTGGATACCAGACTGAGGGGAAGGGAGTAGTTAGATAAGTGGGAATAGAGCCAGTCCGGAAGAGAACAGACTGCGACGGACTAGGAGAAACACAAAACCCAGCACGAAGGACAGAAGATAGTTCACGGGACTGGACTAGACGCACTAATGTGATAACCCGGGTGGTAAGGGCTACAGGTTTAAATAAATTGATGGTATTGGTGGATTGCAGAGAGGTGTGAGCAATGAAAGAAAACTCAGAAACTCTTTGTACCAGCGTTTAATATAACAAATTTAGTTTTAATAAAAATCTAATAAAAATCTTTACTTATTAATTTTAAATAAGAATGAGCAGAAAACTTATTCCGAATTGTCGAACAGAGCATAAATGACAATTTAAATTCAACAAACTTCACAAATGTAATTTATACAATTCTTTCAAAATCTTGCAAGTAAATTAGTTACCATCAATAGTTGCAATATTCAAAAAATATAACTCATGCAATGCTTCTAAATTATTACATATAAGCTAGGTATAAACATTAGAAACAGTCTTTATAAATGCAATGCCTGTTGTAGATTAGTTCAGTTCAGCTTTTAGTAACTTATGTAAATCAGATGTAACCTTTAATCAGGGCCGGTGCTAGGGTGTTCGGCGCCTCCCTGCAAACTTTAAATTTGCGCCTACCTGTTTAATAATTTGCCATTATAGTTACTAGAGTATAGTATCCATGTAAGCATCATCATAGGCGACCCACGGCATAGGCCGTATAGGCGGCCGCCTATGGCCCCTCGGGTCCCGGGGCTCCGCGCTTTTAAATAATAAAAAAAAATGTTTAACTTTATTTTTTGTGCAAGCCTGGTGCCACTGGCCGCCAGGCTTGCATTTTGGTAGCGAAGGCCCCCGTAAACACAATAAAAGAAAGCAAATCATAGCCACTACTATACAATATAGGCAGTATTCTAGTCTCCACTATACAAATCCCATTTCATCCTAAAAACTGCAACACAATATAGATTATATTTGTTACGGACACAAACCTTACCGACATTATCCTAGTGACTGCTATACCATACAGGCCCCCTACAGACTGCATGCTTCTGACCACTGTACAATAAATTCAAC
>WWET01007426.1:0-12216 GCA_011038615.1 Limnodynastes dumerilii
TACGCTATTAGGAAAAAGTAAATATCTTAACACCTGGAAGAGAGTTTTTACAGATTTCTCCTTGGTCAGGGTGGCTTCAAGCCATTCCAACCTGAAGAGGTAATATATTTTTTCTTTAAATAGTACTATGTTAGGGGATCTTTCTTGTATCCAACATTGGAGAATACATTTTCTGGCCACAGCCGAGATAATTAGGGCCATATGCTTATTTTTCTTGTTAAATTTCAGGGTCGGATCAATGTATCCTAAGATTGCCCATTCTGGTGTAAGGGCCAGGGTTTCCACCAAATGAGAAGAGCTAAATAAGTGTACCTGTCTCCAAAACCTTCGGGTCTGAGGGCATTGCCAAAAGCAATGCATCAATGTGGCGTTATTTCCCCCGCATTTGGGACAATCTGCAGTGGCCGCTAAACCCATCTGATGTCTCCTCTCTGGCGATAAGTACCCTCTATGAAAAACATTTAGGATCATTTCTCTATATGTTGTTGCTTTTAAGATTTTGTTGGAATATTCAAGTGATTCAAGTAATTGATCCATTGTGAGATTAGGGAATAAAGTTAGCCAGAAAGCCAGACCTGTGCGTATTGTTGTATGATCCAGAGTATCTCTAAGAATTCGGTAGTGTGTAGAAATGATACCTCTTTCCGAGGGTGGGTTCACTAGTGTTTTATCAATTGCATTACACCAGTCATCATCGAGTAGGTGTTTGCTAACAGAGTGAGCATAATGGAGAGCCTGATGAATTGCGAATACATGTGTATGCGGAATGCCATGGGTTTCTTGCAATTAAGTTGCGGAAATGATAGATTTCATATGTGGGAAAGAAAGATCACGAATAGTAATAATTTTCCTAGAAACCCATTGATTAAAAGGGTATGTTGCATGCCGATCTTGAAACATAGGATTTCGCAGAAGCGGTAAAAACAATGAGTATTGACTGTTTAACCCTTTCCGCCTAGGGACCCCTTTCCAAGTTGACCATGCAGACATTAAGATTGGGTTATCTTGGACTGTCTGTGTGAGATTGGTTCGGCTGCTATGTAGGAAAGCGGAAAGTGAGAAGTCAGGAATGAAGGACTGCTCAAGCGGGGTATTAGCGTAATAAGATGTATCATTTATCCAGTCTCTTATGAAACGCATATTGCTGGCATAGCTATATAATTTAAGATTTGGGAAGTTGAGTCCCCCATTTGTGCCATGTTGCTGCAATTTAATTAGCGCTATTCTTGACCGTTTTCCCTGCCAGATAAAGTTGCGAAAAGATCTATTGAGCAATCTTTCATCCACTGAAGACAACACTATGGGGAGCATTTGTAATGGATATAGGAGTTTTGTGAAAATTACCATTTTTATTAAATTTGCCCGGCCTGAGTAAGAGAGCAGAAGATGCTGCCATGGACGCATTGAATCACATGCAGCTGCTATCACCCCATCCATATTGTCACTATACAATAAATTGAAGTTTTTTGAAATATTTAGTCCCAGATATGTCAATTTATTATGTACCCACTTTATCTTGAATTGCTTGTGCCAAAGTGGACATTGTGTTTGCCCCAGCCACAAAGCCATAGATTTTGACTGGTTGATGGTAAACCCAGATATTTTGCCAAAATCCTCTATGATATGGAATATTTTAGATAAAGACTCCCTGGGGTTAGAAATATATAACAGGAGGTCATCCGCGAAAGCCGTGATCTTGACGGCTCTATGTCCAATGGCAATACCTCTGAACTCTGGATCCGCCTGTAGGGTACGCAGCAGAGGGTCCAGTGCGAGATTAAAAAGTAAAGGGGAAAGTGGGCAACCCTGCCTAGTGCCTCTAGTCATACCCACCGGGGCGCTCCTACAGCCATTTACAAGAAACCTCATGCTAGGTTCTGAGTATATAAAATTGATGAAATTTGCAAATTTTGACCCAAAGTCCCGGAATGCAAAAATATCTTGTAAATGTTCCCAGGAGACTTGGTCAAAAGCTTTTTCAGCGTCAAGGCTGAGTAACATCCCCGGAGAGCTCACATTAGGTTCCAGCCGCTGATTTATCAAAGCGGCTAATGCAGTTCTCACCGCCTTTACTGAGTGCCTGCCATGGACAAATCCCATTTGATGGGGGGTGAGGAGACTGGAAAGAATAGATTGTAATCTCTTAGCCATAATTTTGGCCATAAACTTGAAATCTTGATTCAAGAGGGTAATGGGTCTGTAAGAGGTTACTAGGTGGGGCGGTTTATTAGGTTTTAGCAGGATAATAGTATTCACTTTATTAAAGGAGGGATATGAAGGGCATTCTGAAAGTAGAGTATTGTATAGTTTAGTTAAGGAAGGCGTAAGTTCGGGATTAAGGAGTTTATAAAATTCAGCAGTCATGCCATCAGGACCCGGCGACTTATTGTTACGAAGGGCGGCTATAGTCCTGGATACTTCATTTTCAGTGATGCAGGAATTTAGGACTTCTCTTTGCTCCGTGGAGAGAGTGGGTAGATTCAATTTGTTAAATAAGTCTTTCCGCTGAGCTGGACAATTGGGGGTAGCCTTGTATAAAGAAGTGTAAAAGTCCTGGAATTCCTTCTGGATATCTTTCTATGAGTTATAGGTGGAGTTTGTGGAAAGGTTAGTTATTGTAAGGACTGAACACTTAGCCTTCTGAGCCTTTGCCATATTTGCCAAAAGTCTGCCAGGCTTACCTCCCCAACGGAAAAATTTACTTTTGCTGTAATCAAGTTTGGTTTGGGCTTGTGACTGTAATAAGCTCTCTAAAAGCTGCCGCCTTTCCCTATATGCGACCTGATTAGCCTCAGTAGGATTACAAGTGTATTCCTGGAAGGCTTGTGAGGTGTCCATGTAAAGGTTGTTATATTTAGATTGAAACTCTTTCTTTTTTTTTCCTTGGTAGGAGATTATTTGGCCTCTAAGAACTGCCTTAGCCGTCTCCCAAAACAGGATCGGGGTCTCCCTATGTAGGCTATTGGTATAGTCAAAAACTGTCCAGCTCTCTACCAAAAATTTTTTGAAATCCTCCAATTTATATAAATATGACGGGAATCTCCACATCCCATCCTGTGGCTGCTGATTAGTTAGCTGAAGAGACATGGAAATGGGAGCGTGATCAGAAATAACTATCGTGTGGATATCTACTGAGAGGAGTTTTGGAAATAAATGATCGCTCAGCAAGAAATAGTCAATTCGAGAGAATGACTTATGTACCACTGAGTGGAACGTATATAAATGATCAGAAGGATTCTGTACTCTCCATGGGTCCGAGACCCGGTGGGCATGTTTTAAATATTGTATGTGATTGGGCAAAACATGTGCATGGGTAGGATGGGATGTGGATCTGTCCATGGCAGGGTTATCAACTGTATTTAGATCTCCCGCTATGATAAGGTTAGAGGTATCTGCCTGCAGGAGGATGTTGGAAATTTGAACGAAAAATTCTCGCGGTGGGGAGTTGGGCGCATAGACATTTAGTAAGGTATAATTGGTAGAGCCGATAGAAATTTCCAACAATAAGTACCGTCCCTGCGGATCCAGAACTGAACGTATGACCTGGTATTGTAGCCGTTTACTCAGGAGTATCGCTACTCCTCTAGATTTGGTGGTAAAGTTAGCTTTCCAGCATTCCGCTACCCAGGGAGCCTTTAAAGTATCTGATGACTGAGACCAGTGGTTCTCCTGCAGGAAACTTATGTCTGGGGAGAAAGTCTTGAGATGGCTAAGGACACGCTTTCTTTTAACAGGGGAACCAAGCCCACCCACGTTCCAAGATACAGCCGTTAGCTTAGGGATTTTTAACTGGTATGGAATTTGAATATCCCGAAGATCCCTATCAATATGTTGGCTAGTCATAGTAGCTTATGTCAGTGTAGATGTGACTCGTGAGATGTGTAAAACCTCCAAAAGGTACCTCAACCCTCCTAGCCCTTTGAGAACAACCGACTCGTCCGACGTCCGTCCAGGTCTTCCGTGGTTGAAAATTGCAGACCCCTTCATCGAACTGTGAATATTGCAAAGTAATACAAAAAACAAAGAAAAAACATCATGAACCACAAAATAAAGGTGCTCCAAACCACTCCTTTTTCTATTTTTTCCTCCAAGAAACATAACAGAACCCTAAAATAGGGTTTCAGAACTAAATACTTAAGACCTATGTTAAACCATAACTCGCTGCGGCTGCAGCAACTCATCCTGATATGAGTTTCAATGAATATACGCTAAGAAACTTTGTGACCTGGACAAGGATTTATATGTTAGATTGGGAAGCCATTTCACTGTGTAAATCAAAATGTGAGATAAATTCCCTAGCCTTCTGGGGATCGTCGAAGACAAAATTTTGTCCCTTATGCGTGATGCGAAGACGTGCAGGGAAAGCCAAAATGAAACGAAAATGGTGCTCATGTAATGCAGAACAAATGGGGGCAAATGCTCTCCGTTTCTGAGAAACCTGAGCTGAGAAATCCTGGAATATGAGAATTTTTTGATCACCTATTTTCAAACTGTGAGCGGCCCTGTATGCTCTAAGAACTGCCTCTTTGTCCCTATAGTTTAAAAATTTAGCTATGACGGCTCTAGGTCTGTTCCCCTCATTCTCCCGCTCAGGGCCCAGTCTATGAGCTCTCTCAATTATCATGGTCCCCATTGAAGTAGGAAGATCCAGAGCTGCAGGCAGTTCTGTTTGGAGGTAGGTAATGAGGTCAGAGTTTTTAACAGCCTCCGGGATAACTAGAAATCTAAGATTGCTCCTACGACTCCTATTTTCTAGGTCGTCTATCTTATCTTCCAATTCTTTCAAACGCTGGGATTGGGCATAAGCAGTATTTTGTAATGTAAGGTGGGAGTCATCGATATCGCTAACCCTTTGTTCGAGTGAGCTAATTCGTTTAGTATTTGACTCCAGAGCCGTCACAGCCGTATCGATGCTGGATTGTGGGGCATTAAATCGTGCATCAAAAACCGGCAGGAGTTTTTGTTCAATCATGGGGAATAAATATAATGATAATTCCCTCGCTGTCTCTGCCGATGATGTCTGCGACACGGGGCTTTCCTTAAGTGTAGCAGTGGGACCTTTAACTTGTTTTGGTGAAGGGGGAGAAGGGGAGGTACTTTTGGCCGCTGGTGTAGACGCTGGTGTATTCCTAGGTTTCCCCATTGTGGTTTCCCCTAAGGACCCTAGATATCTTTTCATGCCCTATTAAGCTAATAGATGCTGATTTACCCAAGACCTTGCAGTATTCCAAGAGATCACTAAGAATAGATAGGCAATGACAATCTCCAAATGCTAGTATATCAGTATTAACAGTGTAGAAGGATACTATTGCATAGTTAACTGGTTGGCGTAAAAGAAACCTATCTGTTATGCAATTTCCCTAGTGCAGATATCTCAGGTCACCAATGTAAGATAGATGAATTACATATTTAAGATTTTAGGGCAGAAGAAAATAACAACAACGAACAGTTAGATAAGAGCGCAGCAGGGGAAGGCCTGCCCCTGAAAGCAGCAGACAGGGTACTTAGCAGTGCGTGTAAATGGAAAGACACCAGTTTCCCTTGTCCTTGGTCACAGGGCAAAGATCCTATCAGCCGTTGCTCCCTGGTCAGGCACGATGATTCTTTAATTGTAAGCAGAAGTGCGCATGTCCCGCTAGTGGAAAGCAGTTGTTACAATGGTTGTACCCCTCGAATCTGGCGTGCTGTAGCCGACCACTCACTGCGAAACAGGGGCTTCCTTAGCCTAAGAACACGATATGTGGACCTGGAAACATATGCTGGGTAAAATCAGCGCAGACACGATTCCAAAGGAGCTGCCTATTCAGGCACGTTGGTATCATAGTCAGTTAGCAAGGAAGCTTTTAAGAAGGAAGGCACAAGGTGAGATGGTGTGGGCAGATGCTGTAGCTTTAAACAGAGGCTGTCAGACGCCATGCGGTTTTTCCCCCTTAGTGTGCTGGGCCTTAGGAAGGCAGAATTTCAGCTACCCTGTTGAGCCACCCCTTGGTGAAGTGAATCCTTCTAAACTGCGTTTGCTCTCTCTAGTTCCACAGCTTTAAAATAGGGAATCCCCACCTTGTTACCAGCCAGCCAGCCAGTACTTGCGATGATGCCTCTGACTGGGTGAAGTGGTGTGGCAGCAACAAACACAGACCCTCATCAGTGTCCTTCTGCACCAACTCCTTCTGTGGTGGTGTTAATTAGATCCAGGACCCCGCACCGCGTAGCCAGACGTCTCACCCTGTCAGCTGTGCTCTCCTGCCTTCAGCTCCCCAAAGATGTCAGCACCAAGCAGCAGACCTCCGTTTGCTGGTACTCGTCCCGCAGCCGTGAAGCACCACAATATAGATGTGGTGCTTCACGGGGCCAAGCGCACACTAAACCTTGCACTCCTCAGCTGGGCAACTGTGCACACTTACTTGTGGCCCCCGGAGAACGTCGGCTCCAAGCAGCAGCCCTCCGCTAATGGGCTAGTGGTCGTCCTGCAGCGATAATATGGCGGCCCGTTCGCGCCCTTTTTGTTAAGGGCTCTGCCTTCCAGTGCAGTGCGCGGTAGTGAGCCGGCAGACTAGCAGGCCTGCTCCTGCCTCCATTCCCCGGTCCAGGTAGCACTTTGGACCCACTGTACCGCAAAAAATGAGCTCTATGGGCCCCAAAGACCAAGCAGGGTACAGAGCTCTCTAAAAGTGCGTCCACCTTGAGTGGCCCGCCACCGGAAGTCCGTTGACGACTTTCTTAAATGATGTGTTCTCTTTTTTACCAATCCCCCGGAAAATACAGGTCATATATACATATAAACTTTTCAGTTTGTTTTAATCTGCGTGTTGTATTTTAATCACTCTCTATTCTCATTTGTTGGGTTTTTTCCTTGAAGTTATACAGTTTATCCATGTGATGTTGTACCATCCTTGGCCATATTTCTAGATGTTACTGTTTATTTTTTAGCGCTAATCATAATCTACAAGACTACCTCAAGGGCCCCCCTACATGTACTTTATTATAAATAAATTGTATCTGCATGCTTTCAGGCTTCTGAGTAAGACATCCAGCATTAAAGTGTATTCTGGGGGGTTTGTAGCTGTAAAATGGTGCTTTCATTTTTCATTTTTCTTTTTATTATTAGATTTATGGACATTTTCATCTAACATATAACCATATTAACAGCTGGTATTTGATACAAACTGTGACATTTTATATTTAATTTGTTGCCATTCTAATAGAGACAGTTATAGTTTCGGGGCTATTTCCATTTTTGCTGCTTAGTATACCTATTTAAAATACACTCCTTTCATCAATATATGCACAGCAGGTCATCATTTTTTATTGAATGATCCTTATTGCCATTATTAATCTAAAAGTGGCAGTAGTATAATGATGGTGGTTTCTTAACTGCTATATGGTATTGAGCACCACGTGCTATATAAATTACCGCACTTACAGCGGATAAACTCTGTTATAGTCAGGTATATTTTGCATTTAATTGTTGTTATTTCAATAGTAACAGTGGGAGCCCCATTATTTTGCATATTTTCACTGCCGAGCAGTTTATTTATATTTTCCACATGCAGTATTTGATGTTGTAATACAACCAGTATAAACTCCAATGGAGGCAGCCAAAGGGTTTCTGACCTTTACTGCCCTGACCATTTTATACACAAGGGTATTTTTTGCCCTGTTTCCCCAATTCATGATGACTCGTATAATGTTTGCTTTTCAGTAATCTTCTTTTCTTCCTACAAACGTGTTTTTTAATTCTGAATTCTGTTTGTGTTTAAACAATGTGTCTCTCTGTTTTCTTCAGGTGTTCTAATTATGATTAGACTGGTCATATGTGATTGGCCAATAATCCCTTCATTAGGAGACATCTGATCCACTGACAACCACCTTTGACAAAGCCTCTGTGGCAGGTGAAACTCTCGTCGGGTGGATCAACAACAAGCAAGTTCTCTATTCCCCGCAGTGTAACGGTGGACCGCGGCTCTGTCTTGTCTCCTCTCTTTTCTTTTTGCAGCTCCCCAGGCAACACCAGCACGTTCCGCAGACAGGGTAGAGTATGCATACTGCACGGAAGTGCGAAGCGTGGCCATGAGGCTGCTAGATCTATCCACCTAGGGTCTCCTTCATTTCTATAGATAGTTGTGTGGCGGTCTCCTGGTTTCTATGCTGCTGGCATCTTGCTATGTATTTGTGCATATTCAAGTTGATAATCTTAATCTTTAGATAACCATGACAATAAATATGTGATTTTATTTGACACATTGATTCTGTCTCTCTCTTATCTAGTGTGCGCTCATGTAAATCTCCCCTCTGGTGTTGCAGATATTTTTTTGCTTCCCCACCCTTTTTTCCTCACTATACAATCTGCCTACTTCCTCCCAATTGCTTTCTGTTTCATGCCAGTTTCGTCCCGTTGTTGGACAAGCTTCCAGGACAGAACTCTGGATTCAGAGGCATCCTGGGAATTCTGCACTTTCGCTACTGCTTTTAGCAATCAATATAAATGTGATAAGCCAAATAGGAAAGGGCGAACTGGTGATAAACTAATCAGTATCCTGGAAACAAAGGAAAGACAGTAGTCAATTCTTATTATATGAGAAGTAGTGAATTATGTAATCCTTCTGTTTGACAGAACACTACATATTAGTGATTACCAAGGGAAATGACTTGCGATCACATTAACTAAATAAGTTCAACTATAAATATGGACCAAAGTCAGAACTCACAATTATTTGTGACAAATTGAAAGTGAGATGTGGATGATGTGGATATCAAAGGTTAGATACAGGAAGATTAATCTGATATTAACTTGAGAAACAAAAATAGAAGTCAATCAACACTAAACATATAATTAAAAAGCAATTAATAAAAGGATAGGGTAATTGTGGTCACAGAAGTGTTATAGTTTCAATGGAATTGGTAATGTAATCTAATGCTTGTGTGGCTGGATAATTAAAATTAATAAGGCAACTTCTAACAACATAATAGAAATACAACAAATACTACTGATAAAAGCCAAATAATAAAAAAAAATAGTACAGCAAGTGAGTTATTGAGTAAATATTCAAAGAAATGTTAATAAACATATAGGACCATATTCACAGATGTGAGTGAGTTAAGTGCGGACAGATCTGCACCTAGCTCATTCATCCTGTCCCTATCCCGCCCCCCATTTTTAGGTACCTTATGGCTCTTATGAGTGCCATAGATCTACCTTATCTTAACTCTGTACGGATATTGCCTTTCTCCGCTTCCCCCTGCCCTCCCCAGCTAATCTAAATCCTTCTCCCCTCCCATTTCTACCTAAGCACTCCCCGAAGCGACATTACGCAGCCTTTCTACTTAAACTACTCCGCATAGATTGCCATAACTGGTACATAGATTGCGTAAATGACCTACTATGCATGGGTAGTAGGTCATTTACAAAATATCCACACCTAAGAAGCTTCTTCCTCTTAGGTGTGAACATGGTCCATAATGTCAATAATTAATGTTCAATAAGATTAACTTTGAGTTATACATTGCATATTACAAATATGAATCATTGCCAAATTATTTGATGTCAGTTAAAGCAAAATAAGGCAAAGCTGTGGGTTGTGGGGTATAATCTTTAGGAGTGGAAATACACATACTGTACTGAGTGAGAAGTCTTCATTAAATATAGAGAAGATGGATTGCATTAATGATGGTAGTTTGTAAGCATTGCTTTGTTCTTTCAGGAGCTCCAGCAGCTCTAGATAGGCAATTATAATTGTTGCCTTTGAAACAATCTTTAGGAAAGTTCTGTTGAAGGGGCTGCCAGCTGCTTTTATCTAAAAAAAAATCTAAAGCACAATAGGAACTGGATATATGACATGTAGAAAAGAGAGGGCTGTATGCTGACTGCAAGAGTCCTAAACCCCTTTCACATCACCACCAAATCTTGTCAAAAACCAGGGTATTTGGTGTTGATGTGAAAGGTCCTGAAAGGAGACATACAAGTACTAAATTTATAGTGGTGAATAGTGGAACTGCAGGTAGCCATACCAGAAACCCCTACAAGTACTACAAAATGTTGGAGACTTTAAGGGGTGTCTCCTAGGTAAGCTGGCTCTCAATTTATAAACATATATGAGACCCAACATTGGGACTCTCAATTTTAGAGTTAGGACCACCATATACAGAAAGGCCTTGACGGTGGCTGGTGGCTTATCCCATATTTGATCAAATATGTGTAGCGAACATTTCTGTGTTTTATTTTACAGATAGAATAGTAGCGTTTGTTACTGGTTTATGGCAGTGTGCTGGGGATATTTTATACTTTTGTTTCTGTGGCAAGCAGATGAACTCCTGCCTTTCATGCACCTGTTTAACATATACCTATAAATTGATTGAGCAACTTCCATTCTGTTTTTATACTACAAAATGTTGCCTGTCTTCTTTCAGGTCCTCTTTTTTAAAAAGTCCCATAGATTGTTAAAAAAGTGAAGTCCCCTTTATTTTTTTTCAGCCAATAAAAGCTCCTGTTTGTATGACTGACAGTTGCTTGCCAGGGCAGTCCTGGGAAATTCATGACACATGTGAAAGGGTCAGACCCAGGAAATTATAAGTGGACTTGTAATGTGGCTTTTTTTTTTTTTACACAGTAATTTGCCCAGGAAATTCCTGGGTTCTAAATCCTGTATTTTTCAAGGTTGGTGATGTGAAAGCAGCATCACAGGAATTGAATATAGTGAGCACTATAGTGAGTAAAATCAGTGTTTTAATAATGTAAGTGTGATACTATGAAAGTTTGATCTATCATAGTACTCCTGATATATTTTCTTCTTAAGCTGGTAACTCACTATGAACCGGATACAGAGTTATGGACGTCAGGCCACTTACGCACGCAAAGTGCGTAAGTAGCCCGTTTTGACTGAAGGGCGCATGTGCCATCTGGATTTTAAGTTAGTATTATAACAGTAACACTAACTTACATACTGCATTATACAGGATTTCATTCCTTACAATGCCAATTCAGAAGAAATGGGCTGTGCTTCCCCTCCGCCCGCTAAGGTGGGCAAGGGGAAACATGGTAATGTACAGTGTGGGATGGGTATCTTACACTCATGCGGATCAACGGCCGTACAGACCACACGCTTTAGTTAAGGCAGGCTTATGGCAGTGTAACTGCCATAAAGCCCGCATGAGAGAGGGGGGTGACTGGAGGAGTTCCCTCTCCTCTCTTTGTCGGACGGAGAGACTCTTGCATGTACAAAAAACATGAGGGAATTTGGATCCGATCCAAAATGATTTCCCAACAGAACGCTCCAATGTCCAATATCCTGAGCTGTACTATTTAGCTTAAATTTGATTTAACAATTTTCCATAGAAACCTACACATATCTTTATATGTTAATGTGAATAATGTGTCTTCCCATGGTCAAAGCTAATGATACAGACATATAAGACCACATTACTCTGCCTTTCCATACTGTACTGCTGTTTGTAGAGCAAGTCCCATATATAAAATGTATAAAGGTGCTATGCTAAGTCATTACTTAAATCTTCTATCAAACCTACACACGATAACCACCACCCCCTTTCAACACAAAAAAAAAGGGAAACATTGCTTGCAAAAAAAAGGACTCAAACCGAGTCCTTATATTTATTAACCATAAACAATGCAATTAGCATAACCATAAAAATTACATGACATAGAAATCAGATGGTGACGGAAGAAGGCAGTACGAAAACATACTCTGAAACCGCTAAGCGCATGATCTGAAAGGTGGGGGCCTGAAATCAACCCCATCTCCCTCCAAGCCTCGCTTAGCGCAATTCACGAAGTGGGGGCCTGACATCTACCCCACTTCAATTGGCGTCCGCCTTGCATCTCAGAGATGATTCGCCTTCTCCCAATTAACCCACTAAAACACCGGGCCCGCCCCTTAAAACGAAACGCGGTGTAATACCGGTTCAACGTAGAAGAAAGCTCCTCGTCTCCCACCACTACGCCTCAGGGATATTACCCTTAGACCGTACTGCCTTCCCGCTACCCGCTATACAAACCGTGTATACAAACAATAGCATAAGAGTTGTAAATTCACAATACACAGCCATTAATAAGTAAATAATCTTAGCTCAAACCATCATGTATCAATACAGGGCAGGGAGGGTGGGTGAAATTCCCAGGAAAAAAGAGGCTGAGCCAATCCTGCCAGGGGCTTTTATCCAGGACCCCCAGTCCCCACCCCTTAAGGCTCCCATTGGATCCCA
>WWET01007427.1:1535-19190 GCA_011038615.1 Limnodynastes dumerilii
AAAAGACACGCGAATAAAAGATTACTACATTCCCGTGATTTTTTGCTTAGTGAATCGCCTTTGGCGAATTTTAAGCAAAAAATCACGTGAATTTTAGCAATTCGAGCTTAGTGAATGAGGTCCTCAGGGCGGTTGCCAGGTCTGGGGGGCTAAGGTGGCTCTTTCAAGTTCGGTGGCGGAGTGATACATGATTGCAGAAGCAACGGTCACAACACCTGGGACATCTTCCTGTGATGAGAATAAATACTTGTTGGGAGCTGTGAGTCTCTTCAGCTGCTGCACCTATCTCCCTGAGAGTGATCCCAAACATTGCTTCTGCACATCCAGAACTCACCCCACAGGTTACTAACTAAAAACGTTGCTATCCAGGTTGCAGATCCCTGGGAGACACTGTGATTTTGATTTATATTGCAGTACTTTCTGTAGTCTAAAGTAAGGTTAAGCAGCCAGGTTGTACAACTGTTGTTGAATATTTTAAGTCCCACTGATATACTGCCTCTCTGCTCATAGAAATTGTGAGTCAAATAATTGATGTAGGAGTTATTGGGTTAGGTCTGCACCTAGGGCACAATATACATACTTTCCATGTTCAGTATTTGGGGAGAATAAAAACAATAACAAAAAAAAAATTGTGCAACTTTTATCTAACTGTGTGCCTAAGGGGTAAGGACAAATTTTTAGAAGCCATGCCTCCTAAGGACGCACAAACCCCATCCTCATCTAGGTCTAGAGCCAGACAGGGCACTAGCAAACAAACCCCCCCTTCCTTGAAGGCCGAAGGTGGAGGACACCTCAACTAATATGCCGCAGGTTGAAAGCAGTCTTCCATTCTCCCCAGAAACTCTCTCCACCCTAGCTCAAGAATTGTCAAAATGTTTGTTACTTCTTATAGATCAGAAACTTGAGTGCATTCAAACTCTTTTTGATGCCTCCATATATATAAATAGACAGCGCTTGATCTATGAAAATATATAGGTATATATATTATAATATGTGTAAAATGTCAAATAAGTCATTCAATTCGATATAAGTGGCGTTAATGAATAAACCAGATACTGGCATGAAGTACCCAAAGATTATACAAGTTTTATTAACAACATTCATATTAAAAATTATTATTGATCCAGACCCAATCAAAAAAGCAAGTAATACTTAAAAATGTCCAGTACCCAAAGATGTTTATACTTGAGTTTGTACTTGTTTCACCCTCCTATTAGATGACACAACCATATACCAATGGAGCACAATCCATTGACGGTGTTATTAATCGTATGCGATGTACATATATGTGTCCCACTGTTTAAGCACTGTTAAGTGCAGATATAAGCTGTAAAGCTCCTTATACACAATCTTCACTCACGTACTCCAGGTGTCCGCATCGATGCCGGCGGCAGCAATGTGCACGATGGATCACTTCGCTGATACCCGCTTTCTGGAGATTCGTGAGGTGTGTAGCTGATGACTGGTCTCCTGGTGTCCGCATCAGTGTTGGTCCCCATAACAGCGGGGCTGAGTTGTTTGCTGATACCCGCTTCCAGGAAATAAGGTTCTAGTAGGTGCTGGCTAATATATCTGGACGTCCAATAGAGGCTGGTTGGTAGGTATGGGAAACTGAGAGCAGTACTGCCCACCCACGGGTGGCCAACCCTGGGTGTATGTTGCTCTCAAATAAGCTCTTGACGGCAAAATAATTTGGAGTGGTCCTGAATTGTATAAATAGGAATAAATTCCACTGAATATCCTTAGACTGGGTCTCAATTTAAAGGTCCGCTTTCGCGTTTTGTCCAGTATCCCTGGACTTTTTCAAAGCGATTTAATGTGTTCAGACTCCTCTGCCCTAATCACGTTCTACACACACATTGCTCAATCCTGTAAAATGTTCCCCGCTAGTCTCTATGGGGAGCTTTTCGTCAACGTGTTCCACACACCATGGAAAAGCTTCACCTTGGACATAACTACATCTACAGCTTGTTACAAGTGCCAGGGAAGTGACGTGGGACTTCCCTTTTATATGCCACTTTTGGCTACAGGTGCAAAAATATGTAATGCACTCATTCGTTAAATTCATCCCATTTACAGCCGATTATTTTGTTACATTCCAAAAGACTATAGATTAAGTAGGGGAGATAAAAAGTTACTTTTGGCCATCAGCGCAGCATTACTTCAGGTGTGGAACAAGCCAGGAACACCCCCTTTCTCCCTATTTAAGGAAAAATTATTCTTCTTAATCCAGATGGACTGGCTAGAAGAATCCCCAGCTAAGAAATCCGCGGTAGAAATTTTTTTTGACAGATGGGAGAGCTATGTGGACACTCGGGGCCTGATTCAGAGGCTGAAAATAGGAATTTAAAGTTACACCTGGGCAAAACCATGTTGATTTCAAGGGGAGTCAAGTTAATTTTATTCTATGCATGCAGGGAGAATGCTTTGCTTTTACTTATTGCACACAGATACCTGATCAGCTTCACTTTTAAACTGCTAATTAGACTTGAGCTGGGAAACATCACCTTTTAACTATAATACTGTTGCAACAAATTAAATTTGACTCCCCTGAAATCAACATGGTTTAGCCCAGGTGTAACTTTAAGTTCTTATTTTCAATCTCTGAATCAGGGTCCCTATCCCCACATCTTAAAAATCGTCTTAATTCAATGCTTTGAAAACACAAGTTGGTATCTTCTAAGGATGGTGGAAAATAATCCATCTGTAATCGGTTAGGGGGAGGGTTCCTCTTAATATGCCTGGTATTAAATCCACAAAAGAGACTCCTGATGGTTGTTGAAAGTGGTAGCAGCGAGGGTGAACCATTACTTTTATGTCAGGGAAAGCATTTATAGACCCACACTTGGTGAGGTGGAGTGGCTAAATGTGTATTGGATAAACACACTATTGTTGATCCTCAATGTACAAGTCATATACAATATTGACAATATTGACCTATACAAGATATTGTATTAGTTATGTTATCATATTAATGTTAATTTTTCTCATCCAAAATGTATATATATATAAAAAAAAGAGCATCAAAAACATTCAAACAAATTAAAATGAATTGGTATACAGAAAGTTTAGGAAACCTTGATCCCCTCTAGTAATGATTTAGCCAAAAGAGCTAAGTGGGAAAGAAAAAGCATCTTAAACTTGGATACCCAGTGACCAGAAAATAGAAAAATACATGAGTTTTATTTTATTTTTATTTAACACCACCCATATTAATCGATTGTTAATTCACGTTTTATTTTCTAAGGGTATACCTTTTAATATGAAGCTGATTGTTTAAGTCTCATATATAATGAAATGGTCATTGTTGATTTCACAACAAACTTCATTTATTTCCAAAAATAACTTTTTAAAAATAAAAGCTTTGCACTTTCTCCCTAATGGGGGATAGCCACAATTTTTAATAACTCCTTAGTTGTTGGCCTATATTCACACCTAAGAAGAAGAAGCCTATCAGGTGCGTATCCTTAGTAAAGGACCTGCTTTGCATGTGTAGTGGGTTCATTACGCAATCTATGTACCAGTTCGATAGAGTTTTTTAAGTAGAAAGAGGTGGCATAATGCTGCCTCGGGGAGGGATTTAGATTATCCAGGAAGGGTGGGGGGAGGTGGGGAGAAACAATGTCCATACGGACATTGCACGGATAGTTATGGTAGCCCTATGGCACTTGTAAGTGCCATAAGGTACCTAAAGATGGGGCCAGGATAGGGATAAGATGGGTAAATTAGGTTCGGATCTGTCCGCACCTAACTCACCCATATCTGTGAATATGATCCTATTTCTTTAAATGGAATTCCAAAGACTCAAAACAGATAAGTTTCAGTCAACCTTCATTTGTCTGCATCCACTGCAGCCAAAAGAAAAACCTAGGGTGAAATTCATTGGAATGCAGTTTGTAAATAGACCACGTCAGACCATAGGTGCGTAGTCTAACCGCAAACCTGATGTTCACCAGAGCCCCTTATAGTGAGTATGGTCTTTGCTGCAGGCAATCGGCAGGTTGTGGCCCTCTTGACAAGCACACAGATGTCAAGATGGTGGACAGGATCTGTGGGGTGCAGGAGTAGCCTCAGAGACTGGATACCGTGGTCAGCAGAGGACACTGGAGACACAGACAGGAACCATGGACCAAGACCCATATAGCAGGAACCAAGGAGCTAGAACACACGAGAGGACTTGAGGATGCAAGAATATCTGTTGCACTGACAGCGAAGAGATATCAGAGAAAAAGGTTTAAATAGAGCTGCTAATCAGTGAGTTCCAGCAAGGAACTGAGCCACACCTGTTAACTAATCCCTGCAGTAGGGAATATCAGGAAGTGCTGGGAACTAAATGAAGGTCAGATGATCAACAAAGGTTAAAACATAAGGTGCAGTGGAATGTACTGTGATCATGACAGTATCCCCTCTCCAATAAGGGTGGGCTCTGAACACCCTAACAAGGTTTGCTGGGGAACTTCTTATGAAAGGCTTTCACCAGCTGAGGAGCATGGAGATCAGCAGCTTTGATCCATGCATGTTCTTCTGGGCAAAAACCCTTCCAATCTATGAGCTATTGCAGGCCATCCCTGGATATCTGTGAATTGAGTATCAGATTGACTTTATACATTCTTTATTTTGATTTTCACCATGTCCGAGAGGACCGACATAACCGTACAATAAATGCATTATTAAAAGGCATATTGAGGCATTTACAGAATAGTGGCATTATATTCCAGTAAAGACAATCAAACACAGTTGATGGGGACTCGATATAGTACATATACAAGTAGGGTTAGAATGCACCAACTTGGAACGGGCTGCCAAATGTCATGCTGGAGGAAAGTAGCATTACCTTGAGGCAAGCTGGCTTAGGAACGTAAAGGTAAATGGGAACAGCAGTTTCATCTTGGGAAATGGAACGTTAAATCCAATTGAATAACTTGAACAAACAAGACAGTACAGGACAAGACAAGACACAAGGGGGGGGGGGGGGGGTCGGGCTTTGAGGGNGGGGGAGATCAGGTCTTCTGGAGACATGTCATGACAGCTCTTAAAGTTTCAAACAAAAGCTATGTACATAACCACATGTAGACATATCTGGGGCCTAAGTTAAGAAGTGGGGGGATTAATTGCTTCTATGTAGGAGGGTGAGTTTTTAAATTCAAACCAGTAGAACCAAATAGCAACATGTTGGGAAGCTTGGTCTGGGGTGACAAACAGGGTTTCCTCCATGGACTTATAATAGTCAATGCGGGAAAACCAACTCTCCATGGAAGGGGGTATGGTCGATTTCCATTTAAGTGGGATCTGGGATTTAGCGGCATTGTTCAGGTGTCTGAGGAGGGATTTTTTATAGCTGGAAATAGGCATCTGGGAGAAGGAGAGTAACCAGAACTCCGGTGAATCAGGGACGTCTGGGCCGATGATCTTCCTGGAGATGAGAATGATCTGGTTCCAATAGGGAGTAATCCGGGGGCAAGACCACCAGATATGTAAGAGAGTTCCCACCGCCTCTCCACATCGCCAGCAAGTAGCCGGAGTGCCTGGGAAAATCTTGTTGAGCACCACAGGAACCCTATACCATCTAGTTAACAGTTTGTATTGTGTTTCCAACACTGCTACGCTGGGAGAACAGGACCGGGTAAGGCGGAAGATCTTTGACCAGTCAGCATCTGTAAGGGTACCGGTTAGGTCACTACTCCAAGAGTCAACGAACTTCAGCTGTGTATTAAAAAGCGTCACCACGAGTAGTTTATAGAGTACACAGATTAGGTGGGTAGGGGCAGCTGAAGCGAGACACAGTGCTTCAAAAGGGTAAGGGTGTCGACCCATTTGGGATTTATTACTTGTGTGTTGACAGAAATGTCTAGCTTGCAGGTAAGCCCAGAAGTCTCTCGGCTGGAGAGCATATGTCTCAGAAAGCTCAGCGAAAGACAGGAGGGACCCTTGCCCCATCAACTGGTGGACTAGCGAGTCCAACTGACGCCCACCTGGAAGATAAGCTGTGAGTTACACCTGGGGGGAAATCTGGATTAAAGGTGATTGGTGTAAGTGGTGAAATAGGGGAAGAGAACTCGCATCGCAAGCGAAGGTATCTCCAACACTGTAGTGTAGGGGCTAATGTAGGATGAGTAATGTGTGGAATGACCCGTAACCAAGGTATGATGTGTAGTGGGGACGGAGCAAAGCAATTCTCTAGGTTGACCCATTGGCGTGCATCACATGGCCGGGACCACTCCAATATCCTAGTCAGCATTATTGCCCAGTAAAAGGGGAGCTGTAGGCCTCTGTTGTCTTTACTATGGAAAAGAGTGGTCTGAGGACATCTAGGATGCTTGGTATTCCAGACAAACCTCCCAATGGCGTGCTGTGTGTCTTTAAAGAATGAGTTCGGGATAGCAATCGGGAGAGTCTGGAGGAGATACAGAATTTTTGGTAATATAGACATTTTGACCACATTATTTCTACCCATCCAGGAGAAGTCCATTCCCGACCATCGCGAAAGGTCCTGTTTAATGGCATTCAACAGTGGGGGAAAATTGGCCTGAAACAAGGCCGAGGCAGATTTGGTAAGGTTTACCCCCAGATACCTCATACGGGATAATGAGTAGAAGGAGCCGTCAATTTTAACTCCAGGGCTACCGACTTGTCAAAGTTGATTTTCAGGTTAGAAAGTGTCCCATATCTAGAAAACTCCTCCATAAGATTTGGTAGGGATGTCACAGGGGAGGTAAGGGTGGCGAGGAGATCGTCCGCAAAAAGGGCTAACTTAAAATCTACACCTTGTACTCTAATACCCTGTATATTGGTGTTCCGCCGAATGGACCTGGCTAGAGCCTCCATACAGGGAACAAAGATGATGCTTATGAGAAAGGGGTCCGAGAGGCCCCCATTTATCCTGATCCGGGCGGAAGATGACCGATATAAAGCTAAGATACGGTGTAAGCAGAGTGGCCCTAATCCCAAGTGCTCCAAAACCCCTTTGAGGAAGCCCCAGTCCACCCTATCGAAAGCCTTCTCTGCATCTGTGGACAAGAGAAGGGTTTCAAGGCTTTGAGAGGTTACTTGATGAATAAGGCTGATGAGCTTTGTGGTATTGTCTCGGGCCTCGCGGCCCGGGAAAAACCCCACCTGATCGTTATGTATGAGCCCTGGGAGAAATTGCTTGAGCCGGTTGGCCGATAATTTTGCATACAGCTTGAGGTCTACATTCAGTAGCGAAATAGGCTTGTAGCTGGCACACAGGGAGGTGTCCTTACCTTCTTTGGGTATGACTGTGATGTTAGCGGACAGCGATTCTGGGGAAATATGAGATGTGCTCGAGATCTGGTTATATGCCGCCAACATCACAGGCATTAGTTTGTCTTTAAACGCTTTGTAGTAAGATATGGGGAAGCCGTCTGGCCCCGGGCTTTTTTCATTAGGGGTTGATTTCATGGCTGCATCCAGTTCCTGAGCCGTAAAAGGGGATTCCAAGTGGGCCGTGGCCTCCAGAGATATTTTAGGGAAACCACAGTCAGTGAGGTATTGCTGGATAAGGTGGGTCCTGTCTAGAGTGGACTGGGGCCTGGGGCTTTTCAAGTTGTAAAGGTTGAAGTAGTACTGATGGAAGGTTTTTGCGATGGCCGCGTCCACATGGTGCACCTGACCATCGCCGTCCGTGATAGAGGGGATATAGGTCCGGACCTTTTCCACCCACAACGCCGTAGCTAACATACGACTGGGTTAATTTCCCCACTGGTAGTACTTTGTCTTACACCTACGAACTGCCGACTTTGTTTGGAAACTAAGGAGCTCGCTCAGCCAGATCCGCTAATGTGGCCCTAGAGAGGGTTTGTTTAAGAAGGGATTCTAGGGCAGAAATCTTATGGAGGAGTTTGTCCCGCTGGGTGTCTCTCTGTTTCTTAAGATATGAGCACAAACGTATGCAATGGCCGCGTATAACACATTTGTGCGCTTCCCACAGGGATATTCTAGCGATATCACCAACATCATACAATGTAATGTAATCTACCAGGGCCTCTTCCAGTTGTGTGTCGAGATTGTGAAGGATCGACTCATTGAGCCGCCAGTTCCAGGCCTTTTGGGTCTGTCGATGCAGACGAATAGTGAGAGAGATAGGGGTGTGGTCCGACCATGTGATACCGCCTACTTGAGAGTCTAATAAATTGTGCAGATAAGAATGATCCATGAGGAAATAATCTAATCTGGAGTAGTGGTGGTGTACATGGGAGAAGAATGTGTAGTCTGAGTCAGAGGGGTGTAAGAGTCTCCAGGTGTCCACCAGTCGATGTGTATGTAGAGTTCTCCTTACCCATCATGCGTCGCAAAGTGAAGTGGAGGGAGCTTTGGACGTGGAGTCCACTCGCGGGTCCAATGTCCAGTGTAGGTCACCACTTACTATAAGGACTCCTTCCTGATGAGGCTCCACCTCCTCAAGGATTCTGGCCAAAAAAGCAGGCTGATCAGAGTTTGAGACATATAAATTGACAAAAGTAAACTGTTGGTCAAAGATCTTCCCCTTCACCAGTACCCCACGGCCATCCCCCAACTCAAGGGACGAGAGAGCAGAAGTGTGGATACGACTAGAGAATAATATTGCGACCCCCCTGGCTTTGGATTTTGAAAAGTTATTATAGAAGGAGATAGGGTAATGTGTATTCCTCAGAACCAGGGCGTTAATACCTCGCAGATGTGTCTCCTGTATAAAAGCAACATCAATTTTCCCCTGGTGAAGGGTGCGGAAGAGATTGTACTGCTTCTCAGGAACCTTGGCGTTAATGGATAGTAATTTGAGCTTAGTATTCATGGGGGCCGCCATGTGGGTTTGGAGGGGGCAGGTGGAATAGAGTACAATGCAAATGAGACCTGGGGGGAAGAAACATGAGGGAGGGGTGGTTGAGACATATTTAACAAACAGAAATTAAGAGTAAACACGTATACAGTACATACAGAAAACCAGGTAGAACCTGGATAACAAGGCCGTACCGGGGGTAACATGAGTGTCCACGTCGGCAGAAACTACATGTACCATGATTTCCAATCAATGGAGGTACGGACAGGAACAGGGGTACTAACAGAACGTGCATCGGAAAACAGTAAGTTGAAATGCAATTAAAATTGTGGTTATCTGAAAAAGAATTAGCATAGCGTAACTGAAACAATTCAATTTAAGTGCCCGCCACTTTAAGAGGGGGGAGCAGATTGCTGTGAGGTCTCCGTAACAAAGGGTATGGAGCTAAGGAGAATAATTAGGGACCCGTAAGAAACCCCATCACAATAGAGACCCAATAGAGATAGAAGTGGAGAGGGTACTCCACAAATACTTAGACTGAGACGCGCTAAGTCCAATCAAGTGCCAACAGAGTCCGCTGGGTTGCGGGTGGACCTTGCGTTCCACCGTCGTCTCCAGGCCGTCTGCCAGTCTTCACTATGGGTTGCAGAAGAGGGAGAGGAGGAATATGCTGATCTGTGCCAGTCAGGCAGCGAAATCTAAGGGAGATCCAAGGAGTCGCAGAAGTGAGTGAGATCCGCAGGGCTCTGGAGGTTCGCAGTCTTTCCATTGTGAGAGGCTCGAAGGCTGAGGGGAAAGCCCCATCTATATTTGATTTGCCGCTGCCGTAGTTCGTCGGTTAGGGGCTTAAGTAGGCAATGTTGCAGGAGGGTGCGCCACGAAAGATCCTGGAATATGTGGACGCGGTTGCCCTGGAACTCCAATGACTCTCGATGTCTGGCTTTTGAAAGGAGAGCCTCTTTAACTGTATAATAATGCAGCCTGCAAATTATGTCTCTAGGTGGGTCTGTTGGGGAGCGCCTAGGGCCAAGAGCCCGATGCGCTCTATCAAACTCTATGGTGGCGTTGGGGTCTGCTTCCAACAGATCTTTAAAGATGTCCGTCAATGCGTCCGTAATTCCTTGCGGAGGAACCTCCTCCGAGACCCCCCTCACTCTCAGGTTGTTCCTACGTCCTCGGTTGTCCAGATCCTCGACGTGCGTCTGTACCTCTCTAAGTTCTGTAGTGCAAGGTTCCAAGTGCCTTAGTTGCGAGAAAATGCCTTCTTGTTCCTCTTGGGCTTCCTCCAGTCCAGTGCGCAGAGAGCTCAGTTGGACCTGAAGTTCACCCCGGAGACGTTGTTCCAGATCTTGGATATCTTTCTTAGTGGGCAGGGAGTCCAGACATCTTAGGATCTCATTGAGAGCCTCTGTATGTGATGCTTGGGCAATAGGGCTCTGGGGGCTGGGGGAGGGTGCCACCATGTCTGTATCACGAACCGCGGCAGACGCCGCACTTACCTGCTTCCTGGTTCCCTGACGGCGTCCCTCTCCCAGCGCGCAGCTGGTCCAAATCAGTATGTCCGGTAAAATCTGGATAAGAAATTTATTCGGCCCTCTTCCTCTCCAGCCGGAGCCGGGTTTTTTTTCGTCAAGAAGAAAGACGGCGGATTACGGCCCTGTATTGATTACCGGGGGCTGAATGCCATCACAGTTAAGAACAGGTATCCGTTACCACTAATCCCTGAGATGTTTGATCGGATCAAGGGTTCCACCATCTTCACAAAGCTGGATCTCAGAGGGGCCTATAATCTAATCCGTATTCGTAGTGGTGACGAGTGGAAAACAGCTTTCAACACTCGGGATGGGCACTACGAGTACCTGGTGATGCCCTGCGGCCTCAGCAATGCACCTGCCGTGTTTCAGGGATTTGTAAATGAAATATTCAGGGACCTATTGAATACATCCGTGGTCGTTTACCTAGACGACATCCTTGTATTCTCCAGAGACATATCCACACATCGGTCGACAGTCCGAGAGGTGCTTTCACGACTTCGAGACAATCACCTGTACTGCAAATTTGAAAAATGTATCTTCGAGACAGATAGCATCCCGTTCCTTGGATTTCATTCAAGCTCAACTTTCAGCAAGGTAGGGAGCGTGTCTTGAAGAAACTTAGTCAGGGCTGGGCCTTTGAGTGTTTCTGGCAGCCCTATAACACGGAGGTTATTGCGCCGTGATCTATTTTCTAAATCATCAAGTTTGTTAAATATGTAGGCTTGATCTTTATACAGCGTTTCTGTGCGTTTTTGTAGCTGCCCAACATCCTCAAACATTTCCCCCATATGTTGTTCCACAGTGGTGATTTTTTGGGACATCTGCATTAGCTGTTCTTTGATGTCTTTAACTGCTGCTGTGAGTGTTTGGGCCTGATCCTGCAGAAGGGGGCCCATAGTATCAGTGATAGCCTGAACAACCTCTGCATAGGAGACACCAACCTTGGAATGTTGGGATTCAGATTCAGCCTGGGAGAGCTTTGGAGATTGAGGATTGGTGGGAGAGCTGGGGATCTTTTCTCTAACAGGCGCTGCTGCTGTAGACGCTCCCGCTACCGCCGCCATCTTGGAAGCGAGGCGCTGACTTTCCTGCCGCTGCTTTGGTGTTTTGGAAGGCATGGTTGTGGACAGAAACTTGTCCATCTAGCCAGGGGAGCCCAGTGAAGAAGCAGGACCGGAGGGGTTGCAGACCGAAGCCGCGTTACTGCCGATAAGGGGTCACGGTGAGTTAGGCAGGGCAGAGCACAAGTCGGCGGCTGCTTACATGCCTGCCGGAACCGGAAGTCCCCCCTTATATTCTTATACAAATATTAATTGGATAAAATAACACTGACTGTCTGGTATTGACCCTGCCAGTGTCCCTGACATTGCAGATGTTCCCTGTCAATGAATTTACGCAAATGGCTTGCGTAAATTCACTGATGTATGTACTTTTGGATCCCCCATGGTCCCTAACAAACTGTCCCTATCTTTACCCTTTTCTCATCACCACAGTCCCACAAAAGGGTGCTATTTAACCTTCTTCAGGTCTCTCCACCATAAACATATTACATTAACGTTGTTGTCAGTCCACGGTTAGAAACTCTTCTTTGTGAAATAGGGACATCCGAAAGTTCCTTTTCGGATGTCCCTATTTTGAATAGTGCACACATTATAATTTTTTTCTTAGAATGGGTGAGAATTCCAATCGGCATACTCACCCATTCTTATTCGGAAATACTGCCTCCACTGCTATCCCGCCACTACCGCCGGACCGTAGGGCAAGGTGNGATATCGCCGGACCAAGGGACAGGTGAGTAAACTATCTGTGCGGGGCAGGGAGGGTTAGGGTTAGGCTGCAGGGAAGGGAGAATTAGGGTCAGGCTGCGGGAGATGGTGGGTTAGGGTCAGGCTGCAAGGAAGAGAGGGTTAGGGTCAGGCTGCGTGGAAGGGAGGGTTAAGTTTAGGGTAATGAGAGGGGAGGGTTAGTGTTAGACTTAGGGAAAGGAGTGGGGTTATAATATTTTATTAATGAATGTGTGAGCTTGCTGATCAGCATACTTCATTAATCCGGAAACCGTCACCGCCACCGTTAGGGTAAGATTTAGGGTAAGAAGTCTCTGGGGAGCCTTAAGGTTAGGCTGCGGGGATGGGAAGGGGGGACATTTTATATTTGGGTAGTCTAATTAGGAGACTACTGCCCCAGGCCTGGAGCTGATGCGACCCGCCAATTCCTTTCAGTGAAGAATTTGCCTGCGCAGTGGCCAGCTGTTAACGTAGGTCCGTAAGGCTCAGCCACATGTGACTTCACTATTGATGGAGACAATGTGTCCCGGGCCTCACAACTTCTTACTGCAGCCCTGATTACAGTAATCAATGTGGAAGATGATTAGTGCATGGATGAGAATTTCTGCAGATTCTGTTAGATATCACTTACAGATTGTGTTGGCCCGTATTCAGACTACCGGACGTATTGCATATATGTCCGGTGTTTACTGATATTTGATACTGCGCATGCGTAGTCATTTTTTTAACGTAATCTACGTATCTTTTTGTTACATAGATTGCGTATATGCGGTCTTAAAGACTGCATATATATATGTAACGAAAAGATACGTAGATTATGTAAAAAAATTGACTACGCATGCGCAGTATCAAATTTCGGTAAACACCGGACGTATATGCAATATGTCCGGTGGTATGAATACGGGCCTGTGTGTGAGGCATAAGAGTAGGGATTATTTCAGCATTGTGAACAGCAATAGAAAGATCAGGTAGGTAACCTCTATTGGCAGGCGGAAATACTGTTAGCTCTTTTTTTGTATTACATGTGCAGTATAGTAGAGTCTGTACATGACACACTACATAACGTACATATAGGCTATATAATGGGTCGAGAAATTGCACATACTGTGATATATGTGGGGTATATTAGGAGTCTGGGATTGGTACATCATATCATTTATATGGGTTATAGCAGGGGTCTGGGGATGGCACACTATGTATTGTATATAGCGTGCCATTCCCAAACCCTAATATAAACCACATATAACCACATTTAATATAGTTTGTGCCAATTTCATACTCTTGATATACCACACATGTATAAGAAGCATTGCGACCCCTCCCCCCTTTAAAAATCCCGTGTTTGCTACTCAAATGGCCCCTATTCTGCAGCAAAACTAATTGAATTACTGTGTTTCTGTAGCATTTGACTGTTTGTCTTTAAATCTGACTAAATACATTTTTCTGCAAAATTACCATTGGACTAATGCTGTACAATTATTTTCTCCCCCCAACTCACTGTCTGCAGCAAATAACTAGTGTAATATTAAAAACAAACCATCTGCAACAAACCAAGGCTATGGGTTTTGGCATATTATTGATAACCATTTCCGTTTTTTGCATGAATGATCCATATTATTTTAATTTAAATAAATTGGCTGCTTGCATTTTATGAGGTGTAGTCAATTCAGCTGCCAGTCCATTTTTACTGGAAAAAAAACAAACCTGTGGTATTACTGAGGTTACTAGGTCACCAATTACACGTAATAAAACTGTAAATAGCGTTGCTAGACTGAAAGAATTTAAGAGCTATTTCCCTCCTCTAAATTGCCTCCTGGTAATGATTACACCAGCACATTCCATTTACTTTAAATGTGATTGTAGCTTTAACTGAAATATTTCATAAACTATTTATACATCATAAAATAAATTCACTGACAAAGCCAGATGTAGTTAAAAACCAGAGGCTGCAGGAACTGCTGGATTCATGAATTGCCCTGTTCTTGGATTTACTGCACGGGTCCTGTGTATAAAATGGAGCTATTTGCCTATTTAGCCACCCCAATTTCACATTGGTCTGTGAAACGGCTTAAGCGGCAAGTGGGTGTCTGTGAGAGTAGGCAAAGGAATTCTGGATACGTAAACGATTAAACCTAACAAAACATTTCTTTGATAAGACTTGAACAATTGTTGTGTGTTCCATGACTTTTGCCTTTGTCATAAGAGAAAGAGAAGGGAGAAAAAGTGTGATTGCCACTTTTATGGTATTGAGAATGAGAGCTAGGCGATCCATTTAGGCAATTCTCGCTGAACATCCTACTGAGATCTCTCTGCAGGGTTTCAATATCCTTCATTCAATCTCTCAGATACTTGTAGGTAGTTCACACCATGCACAGCATTCCATGCATTCCATAGACATGCCTTGTTGTACTTAATGTGTTCCACTGTCTACTTTCTTTTATCTTGCTTTATGGTAACTATCTGCACAGCACTTTCTTATACATGGACTAACACATGCTGATTTGCAAGTAATAATTGCTTTTTCCATTGTTAAGATAGGGTTATATATAGAAGTGGAAGTAGACCAACTTGTGCACCAAAACAATGAGGCTGAGCATGAGTGTGGATAGGGGGGGGAATTGGGTTGAATTTGCACTGTGCCCATGCCACTTTGCTTGGCATGTGTGCAATGTGGTTGCTGGTTCATGACCAATCTGTGCATATCCGAGCAGATGGGAACTTAAGATAATGCTGTGCACAGCCTATGAGTGCTGAGTGCTGTTTGTTACACATTGCAGCTGCTAGCAATGTATTCATAGACTTAATCTGGCCATACACTAGGAAGATAATTAAACCCAAGAGAGGGTGGCCTGATAGATGGGATGATTTTTTTCCCTGGGGAAAGGTCCTGATATCGGCACATACACCTCTCCTGCTAGGATCGATAATCTACAATCTTGCAGCTAGCCTATTGGCTGGCTGCAGTCTTCTCTGATTGGCTGGGTCTCCTGTCAATCTCGACAGAAGACAGAAGACCCATTCAGCTAGCCTACTGATTGGCCACAAAAACTATTTTTGTGAACGGAAGACAGTGAGAGAGGTTCTCCAGCACCGTGCAGTTCTGTCACAGTACACACACAGAGGGAGAGAGGACACAGTGTCCTCTCTCCCTCTGTGTGTGTGTACTGTGACAGCACTGCTGAGTTCACTGTCATTGCAGTGCAGAATCTCAGGCTGCAGTGCTGTGAGAGTAAACCTGATAACTGAAAATGCCCACACACTAGAAGATATCGGGAGCTTGCCTGTTTAGAGTTCCATGGGTGCAGGGTGATTGGCTGCAACAGGCTCCCCTCTCTCCTCTTGGCCTTGTAGCAGCTGCATCCCCTGATCCTGCGGAAGTTAATACACTGGTAATATAGGTTCCAATCCAATCTACAGATTGCAGAGCCCTGTAACCTTCCAGTCTGTTATTACTCAGTCTTTTTTTATGGTTATAAAACATTTTAAACTGTTATATAGTGTGCTGGTGCAATATAAAATCCCCCATTGCTAAGAAATAAATAGCATATTACAGGCATAGGGAACCTGTTGCACTCCAGGGGCCAGATTTACTAAGCCGCGGGTTTGGAAAAGTGGAGATGTTGCCCATAGCAACCAAACATGTATTGCAGGGCATGCTGTGCTTTTTAGTACTATGTGTCAGCATGCCAAGGGTTAATGGCCTGATGGCATGCCACCGCATGCATACTGGCTCAAGCAGCTTGCGGTAGTCGGGTGACCTTCTTAGTTTAGGATCCGGCCCAAAGAGTTCAAGTTTGTGTAAATCATGTAATAGAAATGAAAATTGGATAGCAAAGTTGTTATAAACAAGGTAGATGAAGGTTAAGAAATAGGTTGAGAATTTTGAAACTTTGTCTGAAGAAGTGAGTTTTAAGGGAGCTTTTTAAAGTTATAAGAGTACAGGATATGGGTGAGAAGGATTATTCCAAAGAATGATTTCAGCAATAAGCAGGGGTATATCTTGAGGACATCTCAGATAACATGGCAGAAAGACATTCAGTTACATGAGCCATAAGAGAGTTAAGAGATCAGAACTGGGTAGGAAAATTTGTGCATCATTAGTGTATGATATTAAAATCCAAATGAGTTTACTGGATGACCATCTGAGCGTTGTGGTACTCCAACTGATGAAAGAAGAGCAGGGGAGGTGGATGTAGAAAAAACTGAAGGAGTGATTAGATAAGTAGGATGTGAACCAGGAAAGGGCTGTGTCCGCAGAGCCTAGATACCATCTTTCCCCGAAAATAAGACAGGGTCTCATATATTTTTTTTCTTCAGAAAAGGCACCAGGGCTTATTTTCGGTGTAGGGCTTATTTTATTTTTTTTTGTTTATTTATTTATCCCCTCTTGTATTTGGGTTAGCAATGAAGCACACTGTTGTTTTTTTTTTGGTATAGGGGAGATGAAGCTTGGTGGTGGGTCTATGTTTGAGTTAGACAGCTGAAGCTGGGGTTCAGTGCCAGCTAGACACATTAAATGGCGCCTATTGAGCAGAGAATGGATGCTCACCTTTACTGTGCACACTGTAGTTCACTTGCTCAGAGCCCGGTGCACTGAGCACCACCAGTCCGCCCAAAGTATTTGTCAGCAGTAGACCATAGCTGTGGAGGCAGGGCTCACTCACCGACGGATCGGAGAGGGAGGCTCGCAGTAACAGTGGGCCAGGCACACGCCGGGAAGCCTCCTTGCTCAGTGGAGTCAGAACGCACTGCACGTGACTAGGGCTTATTTTTGGGGTTGGGTTTATATTTCAGGAAATATGAAAAATCAAGGTAGGGCTTATTTTATGACTAGGTCCTATTTTCGGGGAAACAGGGTATTCTAAAATTTCTTTAAGAAGAGAGTGGTCAAAAGTGTCAAAAGCAGCAAAAAGATCCAGAAGATTTAGAGGAGTGTAGTGACCTTTAGGTTTAGCAGTGATCAAAATACTGACTACTGATGGAGTGTTGGGAATAGCTGACAAGTTATTGTGGTACATAAAGAGTAACTGGAGTGACTTGATCAAGGGCAGTGTTAACTTTGTAAGCAAGTCCAATCGCAATTATAGTCCAACGCACAAAAAGATTTATTCCAAACTGGAGAGGCTTAATCCAAAAGTACTGCCCACACCAACAGAAAAATCAGTACTGATATACGAACTTTAATACATGAGCATGGGCGTTTTAAAAATCATGATCAAAGTAGAAGGTCATCTGCCATCTGGTTAGATTGATTCTTTGGGTTATCTCATATTCTCTGTAGTTCATTGGATCCTCACAGTTCTGTTATCCCTTGTCAGTGTTATGAGACAGACGATGCAACCAGGGTGTGGAGTCTAACTAGGGCCAGGTTTTAACTTCTGGGCTGCAGGACACCTAGCAGGTCACAGTCCCTAGAGACAACGGGCCTGATCCAGAATAACGGCCGCCGTCGCTCGGACGGCGGGCGTTAGCGTAAGATTGGCTTTTGAGCCGATCTGCGCATGCGCCGGGCAGATGTTGCCCGGCTTCGCTACGGCAACGCCCGATCGTGGATCGGGGG
>WWET01007427.1:24953-35802 GCA_011038615.1 Limnodynastes dumerilii
TGTTTGTGCCGCTGCTCTGTTGTTTAGTAATAGTAAGTAACAAGCCAGCCCGCTGCAGCGTTTGGCCTAAGATGCATGAAAATAATATTGTTACCTGTGAGGTGCTCAAAATTGACTAGAAATTACTGCTAATTATTGTTAATGGGGTAAATAATAATATAGGGACAATAAAGAGCCAAATTATGCAATTTTAGCATTTTGAAGCAATTTTTTAAAAAAAATACAGATCCAAAACCAAAACCAAAACACGTGGGGGCGGTTTGGGCAAAACCAAAACCAAAACACGACGTTAATACAGATCCAAAAACCAAAACCAATACATGGGCGTCAGTGTACATCTCTAATTTTAACAGGTGTAACAAAGTTCTGTAGAATTAGAGAGCAGAGCAGTTGCAATAGTGTTGGAAAGTTTTCAGGTGAAAAAGTTATGGATCGAGAGAGGAAATGAAGACTTATTAAGATAAGAGACTGAGCACAGTTTAGAGCAGGCATGTTACATTCACAACCCCAATTGGGCCAAACAATTAAAATCTAAGATTGTGAGGGTTACAATAAAAGTAAAAAGTCTCATATGCAATTTTGTAAGGTTTATTAGTAAGAAAAACCAAAATACATTTGTTTTCTTACTGTGTCTCAAGCTTCCAATATACCCCATTGATGTGTCTCCAGCTCCCAGTATTCTCCATCATGTGCCTCCAGCTCCTAGTACACCTCATCATGTCTCTCCAGCTCCCAGTATCCCCCATCATGTTTCTTCAGCTCCAGTTGCCATTGCCTATCATTTGTTCCCAGCTGCCAGTATTACTCATCATGGGCCAGACCTTCGTATCCGAATGATTTTACCTTAGCCGGTGAAGTAAAATCGCACATTAGTATTTACTGCGCATGTGCGCGGCAGATGTTACGCTATGTAACTTAGAGCGTACTGCCCAGTCACGTATCAGCAGTGTAACTATGAACGAAGGGGGCGTGCCAGCCATATGACACTGGTAATTATGCTTTGGAGGCGGGGTGAGGTATTTAAATTGTACAGTATGGGCGTGCTTAGGCTCGTAAGTACGTTAGGCATATACATACGTCAGTACTTACGCTGTGTAAAGTTAAGGTAGGGTTTGGTAGGCGTAAAACTGCCAAAGTACGTACATGCGAAGGGAGTGCCTAAGGGAGTGCTTAGCAAGTACACTAGTGTAAATACACTACGATGAAACATATCAAGCGCGTAGGTCTGGATCTACCCCCATGTGTCTCCAGCTCCCAGTATCCCCCATCATGTCTCTTTAGCTCCCAGTTATCCCCATCATGTCTCTTTAGCTCCCAGTATTCCCCATCATGTCTCTCCAGCTCCCAGTATTCCCCATTCTGCTGTCTTCTCCTCTGTGATGCAATGTCACATCAGCATCATTTGCATAAATAATTCTTTTTCCTGCCTTTCGGCCGATGCAGCAGCTATACAGGACAGCGGAAAGGGGGTTTGCTATCAGCTGTTCTTTGTAACTATCGGTGATAGAAGACACCCCTTTTCAGCCATGATCGCTAGCCCTGATTCACGTTGTACCTGCATTTAACACAGTGATCCAAATAGTTAGATGGGACTGCAAAACAAAGGCTTTCGAGCTGCATGTTTGACGTGTCTGGTTTAGAGCGTACAAGATCACTGCTTTTGCCATCCTCATCAGTAGCAAAATAACTCCACTGGGAGATGCAGAGAGATTAGAGACTCATGAAATTTTGGTGATGCTCACTAACTCCTGGGACTGCAGGCCACCCACCAATGTCATCACGCCCAACCCCCACTGTTCATTTTTGTTATTCACAGTATTGAGGGAGCAAGAGATGAAGTTTGCATTTTTTATTGCAAATTTTGTTGTCATGCTTTTGGAGCCTGTTGAGTTGACCATTATGGTTTATATAACCAGATATGATGACACTAGCCATGCCCCTATAGTAATCACCACCCTCCCTATGTGTTTCGTCCTACTGGTGGTAACAATACTGTCTGTGCTACAGAGGTTTATGTAGTGTAGCTTTCATCATGTTTCAGATGATTTGAGATTAATAACTACAGCTATAATCAAGAAACCCAAACATTTGTGCATTGTATGAAAGGATCAGATTGAAATTGGTGAGTCAAAGCATTTCAATAGGACTTAATGAAGTGTATGGTATAACAATAAGGTTTTCCTCTTGAGAAAAGAACAGCCAGCAAACAGTTTAATAAGCCATGTAACCCAGGTGTATTTGACTGGTATACAGCAGCTATTGAACTGTACTAAAGATTAGTAAACACACCCAAAGGTTCAGCATAGCTGAATAAATACAATGAGAAGTACAAACTATAAAAAAAGACTACAATTAATTTATTTAAACTTCATTAGTTATGTGCATAACTTTTGAGTAATCATTTCTTAACAGGTTCCCAGTGTTTAAATGACAGGAACAAATAAATGAAATACAAACGGTAACAGAATAATATAAAAGCCCCCTTGATGTAAAAAAAAAAAAAAGTCAGCTTATATCTATTTCTATAGATCATCCTTCCTCTATTATATTTCCCTCTACAGTCAGAAGCAGTCAGAGGTTATGTTTTTGTCTGTGAAAAAAGCTGGAACATGTGAGGACCAAATTCATACCTTGAAATGACATGACTGTTTGGTCCAAGGCCTTTATTGCTAGCTGTCACACAAGCAATTATCTTTCTAAAGCCGCTGACTGTGTTCTACAAAACTGACACCCACAGAGTAAATACCATTTCCATTTTCCTTTCATGGCGCTCAATTACAGAAAGTTGGTGCTACTTAAGTATGCAGTTCTCTAACTCTCTGTGTGCTCAAAACCCGATGACTATTACATTCCAATGGGAACTATCAGCTTCAGAAAGCTTTGTGCAGTTGGAGGGTTTAATTTGTCGTTTGATCTGGATTAGACCGTTAGAAGTGTGGCTCATAGTAATGAAGTGATAAAACTATTGGATAAATAGCTTGTTAACATTTAAATAACTGGAAAGACATGCTCAGACTCTCAGGGCCTTATCCAGACTTAGAAAGGCAAATCTGTATCTGTTCTTTGTGGAGGCAAACATATGGATTTTTTTTATCCAAACAGGTCCTCCATAAGGGAGGAGACAGCTGGGACTCTTGTCCCAGGCCTAGAGCAGATGTGAACCCGCCAATAATTAAGTTATCTCTGCAGCAGCAGGCAACCTTGCCGCTGAGAGTTGCACATTTCCCAGCACTTCAGCCAGCTGTTAATGTAGGTCCGCGGAACTCCGCCCCCTGTGTGACATCACAGGTGACATCACATAGGGGTCAGGGCACTGACCCCCCTGCACTCCAATATATGGATGTTAAATTTGTGGCCAGAACCCTATCTTAAGCACCCTGGGATTATCCCAGGGTTGCCGACTCTCCCGGGAATATCCAGGAGACTCATGAAATTTGGGCCGTTCTCCCGGTATGCCGGGAGAGCCAGCAAATCTCCCGCAAACCCAGGCCCCCTGACAATCACAAGCGTAATCCCTAGCGTTACTAGGGATGGGCGGGACTTGATGATGTCATCAAGCTCCGTCCATCCCCTTTAACACAAGAGATTATGGCTCAGTGCTATAGGTTTAAATAGAGCGTCCCTGACTTGGATTGGCCAGACAGGTCATGTGCTTCTCCTGGCTTGCTGCTGCAGATCATGTGCTTCTCCTAGCTTGCTCCTGGTTGGCTGCTGTAGATCATGTGCACAGATTCAAGATGACAGCGCCCACGCAATGGAGGACAGCAGCGTTTGGTGCCAGCAATATACAGGGAAGCATGCGGTGGACATCATGGATGGAGCTGCCACTACTGAGCGTGGCACCTCCTTTGAAGTCAGAGAGCGGGTACGCCTGCAGAGAGCCACTGACAAGCGGCTTTTGACATGGTAAGTCCTGCTTTTTGTGACAGTAGGGGTCTGGCCTTGGAACCCTGTACGAGTGAAGGGAGTGGTCTCCCATGCTATCGTACAGAAGGCTGGATCCTGTGTTTGGAGCCTGTCACTTTGATCGGAGCTCCACAACCTGCCCCTGTTTTTAAGTGCCCAATGGCACTTAAGAGTGCCATAGGCTATCTTAATTAACCGTGCTTATTTTCTACCTTAAGAAGGAAAATACGCATGGATATCCACTTGCCTCGCCCTCCCCATCTACATGACTCCGCTCACCCATTATTCCCCGAGGAGGCACTAGAACGCCTCCTTTTTCCTAAACCAACTACGTGCTGTGTTTAAAGACTTCATGTAGCCAATTATTCATTTTTATTTATTAACAGGTTTTTATGTAGTGCTATCAGATTACATAGCACATTACAGAGAATATTTCACATTTACATCAGTCCCTGCCCCACTGGAGCTAAATTCTACGTTCCTTAACACATACATACACAGAATGTTAATTTATTCAGCAGCCAATTAACCTACCAGCATGTTTTTCTGGAGTGTGGGAGGAAACCAGAGCACCCAGAGGAAACCCATGCAGACAAGGGGAAAACATACAAACTCCACACAGATAAGGCCTTGTCCGGGAGTTGAACTCATGACCTCAGTGCTGTGATACACAAGTGCTACTCACTGAGCCACCACGCTGAAAGTAAGCAGATTGTGTAATTTCAAAGATGATTATCTATTGTAAAGGTGGAAAATGATGCAAAGGAAAATAACATTGTACAAAAAGCACCATCTCAATGTCATATATACAACATTATGTGTACATGTATGTATATATACAGTATATAAAATACTGGGGAGGCTGAAGACATGATGGGGATTACTGGGGAGGCTAAAGAGACATGATGGGGAATAGTGGGAGCTGGAGACACATGATAGTGAATACTGGAAAGGCTAGAGATACATGATGGGGAATATAGAGAGGATAGAGAGAAATGAGAGAGAATATTGGGAGACTGAAAGACCCATAAGGGGAAATATTGGAAGGTTGGACACACACAAGGGGGGGAGATTGGGTGGAGATATATATATATATATATATATATATAACATTATGTGTACATGTATATATATCTACACACACAAACACATACACATACATAAACACACACACACACACACACAAACATGCATACACAAACACACACGCAAATTGTATAAGGAAACTTTAAAATGTATTTTAGGAAAATGATAATTTAATTATAATAAAAGTTTTCTACCCTGGCTAGTAATGACCCTTTCAATATTGTGAGGACTGTTCCCAGACACCGCAGTCATTTTGGATCTACAATATATGGAATGTTGTATATAAATTGTGGGTATCTAATGGCCAGATTTACTAACTGTGGGTTTGGAAAAGTGAAGATGTTACCCGTAGCAACCAATTAGAATTTTGCTGACATTCTAGTATGTGAAAAAGAAAGTTAGAACAAGAATCTAATTGGTTGCTATAGGCAACATGTCCACTTTTACAAACCCACAGTTTGGTAAATCTGGGGATAAGACTTTTTAAAAAATCTAATCTAATCTAATCCCAAAAATAAAAAGCTATTACACAAATCATTGTGAGTTATAATTAAATTTAATATGAATTGTGTTTTAAATTTAGATTTCTTTGAAATTGTGTTTCCAGGGCTAATCTGTCACCCCCCCCCTCGACTCTTTATTCTGGCCCAAGGGACAGCCCTTTGAGTATGTGCCCCATTAGCATTGGGCTTTTTAGCTGTGCCATATGTTGATCAAAACGGATTATGCTCCATTGAAAGTCGACTGATCTCTCTAAAGTCCTATAAACGAGCATATAAAAGTACTGCCAAGAATAAAAGCAAGGTCCATGGAAACATTTCAGGTCTATAAGTAACCGTGAGCACAGTAAAAAGTTGAAGAAAACATCTGTGTTATTTATAATTTAAAAAACAAAAGGTATCGGAGGTTTGGCTCGTCTCCAGTAATGTAAACTATGACAGCTGGCGTACGTCTCTGCAGTTCTTCAGCAATATAGCTGCCTAGTTCTATTCATTTTTTTGCATTGCCATCTACTTTTCTCTGTAAAAGGAACAAAACAACTAAGGAGATCAAGTTACAGAGGTACAATATGCCACAATAATAAAAATATAATAAATCTTTGCAGTATGGTTCATTAGAAAATAGGAGCATTATGGCTAAATGTGTTCTATTAAATCTTTATTTGTATTCTAATTATGCTAGGTGTAAACGATTTTTTTTACATTTTAGTATAAAAGCTATCCCTGCATAGAGAAGACAGACATTTTTGCAACATCACTAAGATTCCTCACAGTGTAGATACCTACTACTACTGCCCATTGAGCATGACAAGCTCCAACACCAGTGTCATCCATGGTGTTTCCAGCACCATCAGAATTAAGATATATAACTTCTACAGCCAATATTACTTCTCACTTTTTCCAAACTTTCATTTTCTTCATACCTTACTAATCCTCTCACCTCTCTACTGCTATTTCTATGTATCATTTTTCTCTCTTTCAGTGGAGTTGAAAATTAGGAAAAGACAGGTGGAAATTTACACTTTGGCAAAACCTTGTTGAAGTTCAGGTGGGCGTCCAATTAATTTTTTGTGTTAAAGCAGAATATATATATATTACACACAGATATTGACCAGATTTACTTTGAAACTATTTGACTTGCAATTCAACATCATTTTGTCCAGGTATAACTTGTTTTCTTTAGAGATGAGCTTTTCAATTCTGTTTAAATGTCTTGGCTCCTTCCACCTAATTTGGATTTGAAGACGAACCAAAGCACCCCGTTCTTGCATGTTCTTAAATGTTTTGGAGGTTATATAAGACACTCCCTTGTGATTTTGGAGCCATTTTAGATAGGAGAGAGAGCTAGTGATATTTCTATCCATTTTTGTGGGGTATTATCTGCTCTTGTATAAAAATAGAAACCAAAAGTCCTTATTAGAACTCACTTTTTATGTAATAAAATAAAATAGGTGCACAGCTGAGTGCAACAATAGATTGCCTTGTAAATGAATATTCTCCCCTGATCTTAGACTACTACTACAGTCCATAAGTAGGGCTCTGAGTTAAAGTAGTATTATATTGACAGACTTGTTTCTCAATCAAAAAACCCACTAAGGGTTTCATAAGTTCCCAAAAATGTATGATCAGTTTTGTCTTCAAGACTAAAAAAATTAGCTTGGGGCACACTACACATTATTGTGTATGTTTGGGTGGTGTTCTGTGTACAGTGTATATTTCGTTTGGACAAGGCATATCATCATGATTTATTTTTAATCATTTCATTAATAACTGTTTGAAACAAATTTTTTTCCAAGCCAGTCACTAATAGTGTTAAGTGTCACGTGTGGCATTTAGAATGTGCCACATTTATTTGTGGTGATTGAAGGAGGTGATATATCACTTTGTGTACTGTGCAGTGCACATTACATTGGGCAATGCATATCATCATCATCAGTCTGTTTAATTATCATAATGCTTAAAAGCTGAACTGGTCACTAATAGTGTCATGTGCTGTCACACACACATTATATCAATCTGTAGCAATCTGCATAGGGTCCATCTATTTTGTTATTTTTTTGTGTCCAAATATTAAATCCATAATGGAGCAGTATACAGAACATGAGCTTCCCAGTACTAGTGATGGTACTGTTAGTCATATTTTGTTATTTTAAGAGATTAGAAAGGACACACCAAAAGGGTAAGTTTAGTATCCACTGGTTCTAAAACCTCAGCATAAACTATAAATGGAAACGTTAGTGCAGATAAATCACACATTACTAACATACCATACACCACATGCAGTCTCAGACCATGGCCTATATTTACATATACTGTTCCTGCTAGAACTGTTACACACTAGAATCCCAAGTACAAAAGCCATTGACAAACCAATACTTAGCCACAGGAAGAAATTGTTGGTCCACAAACAAAAGAGATCAATGAAGAGAGTGAAATGGTGTCCAGGATTGATGTGTGTGAGTCAGATATTGCACTTCTAGATGAGCCATCTTCTCCCATTTCTGAGCTCTCTTCAAATATAAGCACGAGCAGTAGTATAAGTATTGATGCTTGCGGTGTAGACATAGAAATAAAGGATGCCATTGTGGAACATTAAAATGTGCAACAGATCAATGTGGATCTGACATTAATGATGTTGTAGCATGTTGATAATGTGGACACATCTGTGCCAACAATTTGTGCCAGAGATAAGTGCATTTTCCTGTTTGGGCAAAGAAGCAAGAAATCTACCTCCTCTGTGTGGAAATATCTGTGCCCTGTGTAGTGCCAAAATAAGTAGAGGCAAGGACATTATTTAAATCTGTAAAAATATATATCACAACAAGCAATCCAGAATCAGCTGCCAGGTCCATCGAGAGATCCTAGCACAAGCAATCTCCATCATCAACACCTTCATCATCATCATCATCATCCTACTCATCCTCATTGGTGATCAGGCATAGTCCTGCATCCATTTTCTAATGCAAGTCCACTCCCTTAAGGAACCCACAAGCAAAAAAGCTTCTGGGGGGTGAATGTCCTCAAAGGGGATCAAGAAGATTTGTGGTTTCAAAAGACCATTGTCAGTGGAACAAGCCTTTGGTAAAGGAAACTAGTATGACAGCTTCTAGTGCCACCCTGTGGTAAAGCACATCACTGAAGCCACATTTGTCTACAGCAATGGTTTTAAGGCTAACTAATCCAAATGTATTGTGAGTGCTCAAAGTAGCCAAGCACTTCAGCCACAGAAGTATCCCTGTCACTGAAGTGCTAGGTTTGTTAAACTGTGCATGTGCAATGTAGGGGATGAACAACATGCCATCAAGACATACATGTCAAACCATGAGTGGGGATGTAACCTTACTGCTGTACAATGGAGAATATTCTCCAATTTGGAATCCTTTGTAAAAATTAGAAATCCATTACTTAATCTGTTCACCCTCCAGGATGTACTCAGAAATAGTGATTAGCGTATTGTGAACGATTGGCGTAAGAAGCTAAACCACAAAAATATTGAGAAATATTATGTCTCAATACAGACATCCAGGTAGTTCATGATAGAAAGATGTATGGTATAGGTGAAGCGGATTGTACCCGGTAGGGCATTCAGGTTATCAATGAGTTGAGTTAGTGTAGATTCAGGACCCTTCCAAATAAGGAACAGGTCATCGATGAAGCGGCAAAAGAACAGACAGTGTTCTCGGAATCTGTGATCTGTGTACAAATGTTCAGATTCATATGCAATCATAAAACAATTAGCCAGCGACAGGGCTACATTTGAGCCCATCGCACATCCTGATTGTTGGACGTAATATGAGCCGTTGAAAAAAAAGTAGTTTCTGGTGAGTGTTAGTTCCAGAAGATGGAGTATAATATCGGGAGGTAGACCCGTGTAGTTATCGAATTCAGTAATCACTTTCTGTAACGCTTCCAGGCCCAGTGAATGTGGGATGGACGTATACAGGCTTACAACATCTATTGTAGCCAGAGTACATCGAGGTAGTAAAGGGAAATTTTCATCAAAAAGTCGTTGGTGTCTTTGAGATAAGACCGTCCCCATTGGACCAAAGGTTGAAGGATGGAATCCAGCCATACTGCAATATTTTGAAATAAAGAGCCCCGGGCTGAAATGATAGGATGCCCGGGGGGAGATGGGCAGTTTTTATGTATCTTTGGGATACTATATAAAATCGGCACAATTGGATGTTCTACCTGAAGATATTCAAGTGTAGGTTTATCAAGTAATCCTTGCAGTTGGATCGTAGACAGATAAGTATCTAGTTCCACTTTGTATTTGGCTGTGGGGTCAGATGGTAGTTTTCTATATACAACGGGGTCATCAAGTTGTCTGTCCAACTCTTGTATGTATTCTATGCAATCTTGTATTACCAGGGCACCACCTTTATCAGCTGGCCTGATAACTATGGACTTGTCCTTTTGTAATGCTTGTAAAGCTTTCCCTTGTTCTTTGGTCAGATTGTGATAAATGGGCTTCTGGTCAAGATGTGCAGTGGCTTGATCCACTAATCTTGTAAACGTTTTGATTGTAGCGTTATGAGATGCCGGGTCAAAACGTGACTTTGATCAAAATTTGTGACGTGTCAAGAGTGGTATCCTTGTCCATAAAGAACTCCTTGAGTTTCAAGGATCGTTGTAAGCGTGCCGTGTCGATTTTCCATTGAAAGGAATCATGCAGTGCGGTAGGAACAAATGAGAGTCCTTTAGCTAAGACACTCAATTCTATGTCAGTGAGGGTCCTATTAGAAAGATTATGGATTAGTGACGGGGTTTGTTCCTTCCCCGTCCATGTCCTCCTCTTTTGGCCCCCCCATGCGTGTCCTGCGACTAGGTCTCGTTGGGACCTGGTCTGAACCCCTAAAGGAGGTTTAGATGTAGAAGTCGATGATTCCGCTGATTCAGCCCCACCGTTGGTGCTATCACTTTCCGCAGAGGATACGTCCGTATTAGAGGTATCAGTCCCTCTTTGTCCTCTGCGTTTGGGACGTAGACAATTTCTGGCCCGCGTTTTGCTGGTGTGTTCCGTCCCCGTAAGTCACGGGTAGACTCTGCATTCAGTGTAGTTGGCGTTTACCGTCTCTAGTTTGGATTTTTTGAAGGCGATCAGCTCAGTTCTAAAAGACTCAGATTGATCTTTTAATTTTTACAGCCAATCCGTGTCATCTTGCTCCAGAGTGTTTTTATGCTGTATTTCATATGCAGTTAGCAGTGATTCAGTATGGGTTACAATACTCCTAGACTCCTCTATTACCAGCAGCATTAAATCAAAGGAGCATTTGTTAAGCACTGCAATCCATCTCCTGCAAAATTCGGCGTTATTGCGGCCAATTGTGGGGATGTTGCTCACTTATATATATATA
>WWET01007428.1:0-13877 GCA_011038615.1 Limnodynastes dumerilii
TCAATGTCAGTAATAATGTCATTGGCCCAGATTCAGACCCCCGCACGCACGTAAAGCATGTCCGTAGGTTCTTACGTGTCCAGATTCTTACCTTAACTTTTACGACTAGGTTTGCAGCCATACGTCTTCTCTGTCACGACTCCTCATTTACATGGCTATCCCCACCAACATGACTTCTTACGTACGTCAGTACTTACGCACAGGGAGCATTTGGCACGCGCATGCACAGATGTTCCCTGACAGGGGACTTACAAATGACTTGCGTAAGTCCCCTGTTAGCCGGAGTTGAACATCTGGACCATTGTCATTAATGTGTCCTTCTTGCATTGTGATACAAGCCCCTTAGCTGGAAAAAAAGACTTTCTATGAAGGGGAAATAATACATTGTCATTGTGTTGTCAGTGGATATTTTGTATATGATTGACCTCAGGTTGTTATCATGTTAACCTGTGAAATCAATGTAATATCAGCATTTGTATAATACACACTTTGCCCACAGGGAGAAGATGTCCAATCTTTTAGTGGCACCTCCAAACTCCCCACTAAGTTATCCCATACACGGAGTGCAAGTAATGCCACTTAATACAATCCTGCTGCCAGGTAAGGCTAAATAACTAACATTCGCATTCATAGAAGCATTTTCATGTGTGCCATTTCTATTCATTTGCATAGTGCTTGCTTGTATCTCCTTTCACCTGGAAAGGCAGATAGCGACCAACTGCTTTTTGTATATATAACTTAGGAATGTAATGCTAAAAGGCAGTGACCACGATGCATCATTTAGCTGCTTCTGATTGGCTAATTATGGTCTGACTTCTAGAGCTTTCAGCAGTTGAAACATTAGTGTTATATAATACTAGCCAAAACCCATCAAACTGACAGAAAAAAATAAGAGCAGATCATGTTTGACCCTTTTTGGTAAACGTTACATTCCACGCATTATTTATCCCATGAATGTGAACATACATGTAGCATGCACTCGTGTGGCCTCTCCCCGGCTACCTAGCAAATCTAGCGTCCAGTCCCTGTTGCACATGGCTGGGAGCAACATGTGGAAGGCTGGATTGTGTCTACACTAACAGGGTCAATGGTGAGACTGATGAGAGGTACACAAAGGACTGCTGGGACATAGGAGACATTGGCTGCGGCATGTAGGAGGCTGGCTGAGGGATGTGGGACACTGTCATGGGCATGGGGAGGCTGGCAGCAGCATGTAGGAGACTGTCAGTGACCTGTCGCTTGGGATGCCTGGCTAACGGTTTATGCTGTACTGTGTCTGCGGCACTGTCATCTGCCAGCCCATAGCAATTATCAATGGGACTGACTGGACAATACTAAACATACTAGATAGTGTAATGATTTCCATTGGTGAATAATCTCATTTTCCTGTGTTTTGTTGGAAATATTTTTAGGTCTGCAAATGAATGCTGTTCTTCCGATATATATGGTAATGTATCCACCTATACAGTTACATTTATTCTTTCTTTTTTCTTTAGTTTTTTTCTATTCTTTCCTGTTTACTTTATTTTTTTTTTCTTTCCTTTTATTTTGATTTTTGACAGGTGACTCTAGAAGCATCTCTAGGAACCATTGACATCCAGGGAAATGTATCTACAGTGCCTGAGTTTCAGGTGTATGGAAGAGGAGAAACAAAACTGACAATATCTACCGATCACCTCAAAATATTAAATCACATTCTCAAATTCATCACTTATACAAGTACAGTTTATAACATTGATACCATGGATATCGGTAGGTATTTACTAAATATTCAATATCATTTCTCTTAGACTGTGCTAATATAATATACTTACTGTTGATTGATATAGTTGTCCGCTTAAAGAAAGCCACCTATTTGTCATACACATATGTGTATATGGATGTTGTCTATTTGTGCTGTCTAGCTTTTTGTGTATTATTATTATTTATTGTATTTTATCCTGTTTTTACTACAGTGATGTTTTCAATGGGCAATTACTTGGCTCAAATTCCAGTTGCAATAAGACAGCCACCTATTGTTCGTTTATATGACCCGGGTCAAGGTAAAGTATAACATAATTAATTAATTATTTTCTTCTACTTGTGCTTTTGATGGAGTATGATGGGATGTGTTTACTTATTCAGGCTGATCTAGATTGAAAAAATCCTTTTACTAATCTTAAAGGCATCAACAAAACTGCACTTACATGCACTCAAGATCCCTACTCATTCTTTAAGATCTTCACGGGATCTGCAAATCCCTATTACACTTAATAAATGCTCTGATTCCCAGATCCAGGACTTTTCCCAGGCTGCACCAATCTATGGCATAATCTTCCTTGCTCAATTATATTATCCTGTACTCTCCAAACCTTCAAGTGCTTCTTTAAAACTTACCTAACTTAACATCCTCTCTGCATCCTTCATCTATCCCTTCTATTCCTTCCCCCTCTCCTCCACTCACACCAGCAGTCCACTTCCTTCCCCCTCCTTACATCTTCTGTAAGTTCTTCCCTCCCACTTAGTGTGTTAGCTCAGGTAAGCAGGGCCCTCCATCCTAGTGTTGTTCCTTCTTCCACCACTTCCCCCTTCATTTCGTACCCTCTTGTCCCCTTCTGCTACCCTTTTACCCCATCCCCACCTGGTGGCTTCCTCTCAACCTCTCACTACGCTCTATCCCCTCCTCACAGATCTTCCAAGCTTGACACTTCTCATTTTGCCTTGGTTCTGTGCTTGCTTCACTTATTGTATTTTTGTGATATTTTTATATTCATATTGTATTTAATATGTACTATGCTGTCCATCCCAACCCTGTATGCCTGTACTGTATTTTGTTGTATTTTGTACGGCGCTGTGGACATCTTGTGGAGCCTTATATATGAACGATGATAATAATAATACACAGCAAAAAGCATTTAGTTTTAAATTATTGAATTCACTAAAGCAGAAAGGGCAACCAAGCAGCTAAAATGTATCCTTTAATAAACAAGATAAAAATAACAATGTTCCACTGCTCCAGCAGATCAAAGCAATAAATGCACGAGGAAAAAACAACTATTATAATGTCCACCTTGGAAGCACACAATATAAAGATTGATAGTCAGTTGACAGACTTTAAAGTTAAGGAGGATCCTTAATAAATGCTGTAATGAATGGGCTCCTCCATGCAGAGATCACAGTACACGCTGAACTCTCTCCGATAAAGAAATAAAAATCAGTGTGCTATTGGCAGTAGCAAAATCAATTAGGCAATTATCGTTCACAGTAAAAGAGGCATGTAGAAAAAAGTAGATTATACGATTACCGCTACTCCTGGGGTGCTTAGCAGTGAATGTCTGCAATCTTGTCAGCACCTCCGGGAATTAGGCTCCTGAATAAGACTGTCCACATAGCCGGCACAGAACTTTCGGTGGAGAGTTGGATGGTGAATAACCGCCTTAGAAGCGGGGAGCGCTATTTAAAACATGTCCACTGTTCTCCAAGGGCCTGATCCAGACCTACATCCACTTGCGTTTTTACGGCGGGTGTAAGCGTAAAAACGTCCTTTTCTACTTACTGCGCATGCACGGGGCAGATGTTACGGTCGGAAAAACTGAGCTTATGGGACTTGATTGTAACAGCATCCTATTTACGCTCAGGGGGCGTGCCTGCCATACGAAATCTGTAATTACGAACCGAGGGTGGGGTGAAGCATTTAAATCGTACAGTATGGGCGTGCTAAGCGTTGTAACTACACAATGAGCTTACGGACACACGTGGTTACGCTCAGAAATGTTAGGGCAGGTTTTGCTGAGCATAAGAAGCCAAAAGTAAATACGACCAAGGGGAGTGCCGAGCAGAGTGCATCGGAGGTACGCAGGCGTAAATACGCTAGGTCTGGATCAGGCCCCAAATATGTAAAGTGCAAATGTGCAGAATGTGCAGTAGGAACGAGAAAGCGTGTCTCAGGCTTACACGTTTCGTCCTGCCCCCGGGACTTTCTCAAAGCATTGACAAGTTTACCAAATTCCTCTGTTGTCTTAACTTTCGTCTACTTATTTTCTATCCTATTTGCCGTTCTCTTTCATGATTTACAAAAACGTGTACACTTCTATTTCCCTTCATACCAATTTACCTTCGTTTCTGCTATTAACACTGTTGTGAGCCTGGATCATAAAGAGCACTTTTACCATACTTCTTATAAGGAATAAGGAAATCCTATTTTGTTTACAGAAAGAAAAATTAGCTCTATGGTTACAATTACCACTAAGACTTTTCTGCGCTATGACAAACTGCGAGAGTTGTTGAGAACTATACGCCTGTATTATCCTGATATAAAGGTCATTGTAGCGGATGACAATGAGGAGCCTGAAAAGATTGAAGATCCAAATGTAGAACAATACATTATGCCCTATGCAAAGGTATGTTTATACATGATGGAACACAACTTTTTTACATTTACCTATGATACAGTGGACAGAATCTCAAGGTTTTTGTATATATTGGGTATTGATTCATGATTTATTTATAAATGCAGTCATGAAAAGGAAGGAATGTGTTATTTGCCAAATTTATTTTCCAGAATGTCTGCCAGATTTCACCGTGTGAATTTTTGGCTTCCCGCACTAGAAAACAGCAGAGAACTCACCATACACTACTCAGCCAAACACTCCCAGAGAAATAAATACATGGACATCATAGCTGCAGTTTAAAAAGGGTACATGGTCTTTAGTGAAATTAGGGCCAATTGGAATTTAATTAAACGGACTATCAGAATTTTTAAGCAAGGTAGTGGTAGGTTGCCCAATAGCAGATGGGAAGGGGGAGGGGGGGGGTTCAGCCTACTCCCCCCAACTTGGCAACCAAAATTACCACCAAGGATCAAATGGCGCTACCTTGAGACCAGTGTTCCAGCAATAACAATTTCCAATTACCTGTTCACAACTGCCCACCCCAGCACCTGGAAGGTGGCAGCTCCTATAGGACCCTACCACTAGGGTATGATGTCCTCGCAATGATCCCAGGTTGTATTTGTTGCCAGACCGGCCCCCCACCCTTCACCAAACATCCCCCATGCACCAAACACCCCCATTTCTTGTTGACTCACCCCCCCCCCCCTCCCAAAGCCCCCCCACGCACCAGCTAAAAAGCAAAATTTGAGCACCCCATGCACCAAACACCCCCATTTCTTGTTGACTCACCCCCCCCCCACTGCTAAAGCCCCACCATGCACCAGCTAAAAAGCAAAATTTGAGCAACAGTATACAAGTATACAACGAAGTATACAACTAACAATACTAAGGGAGAGAGAACTTGCTGGAAGGAGGATGAAAGCCCTGCCCCTCTCTAAACCCACTCCCACCACTCTAAACTGCCAACCTCTGCCTAACAATAATACTCTTACCATATTAACTCTATATTGACTGGTGCCTGGTGACAACTTGCCTACTATTTATTAAACTGCAGCCAAATGGGGCCTTGTTTCCTTATGTTAACAGTGGATATGGAGCACTGTTAGGTGTGCCGCAGCGCCCATCTGGCGTCTTTCAGTTGTGATAAATGGTGTCCCAACATAAATACAAAACAAAAGAGCTGGATATGTTGGCCCCTTAAATATGATGGTAGGTGGTAGATACTGAGCACTGTTTGTTTTGCCGCAGCACCCGCCTGGCGTCTTTCAGCTGTGTTCACAGCTCCAATGGATGGTGTCCCAATGTAGATAAAAGGTACAGAAGCTGGACATGTTTACCTCTTGGTAAAGTTTAGTATCAGGTTCTTGATAGCAATCAAAATTTCACTCACATATGCACATGATTGAATAGAAGTTATTGGTCCAGTGGTTTAGGAGAGAAGCTCTTACGCATTTCTTCACATAGAGCGATTTCATCAGAGAGCATACTGTAGCATTGTCTGCACACCAAACAGTGCTCGCTATCTACCACTAGCTCTTAAAGAAAGGTTGATAATGAGCCGCATGACGGTATTTATGTCGTCAGTTTGGGTCTAATATAATCGTCCTGCAGTTCCAATTTGAGAATTACTCACCAGTGAACCCTCTCCTGATTTGTGAGCACACTCATTTTCTATCCCCATTGTACCAACTTGAGGGTTTAAGGCTTGTGTGAAATACTTCTAAATACATCTGGATTATAGATTGTGAGCACTTCCAACAAGAGAGTTTTTGCTATACAATTTTGGACTTGCTGGCTAATTGTTGACGCTGTCTTATCAGCGCTGTCCGATTGCTCCATTTGAACATTGAAAAGACAGCTGAATATCTGTGAATTAACTGCGATCCCCTTTATCTTGACACCATGGAAACTTTTTTACTATTTTTTGTCTCATTTGCACTTCCCTATATATGTCATCACATTTTGCTTAGCCATGTTGCATCAAAATTGTTATGAATATTATTGAGAATTAATATTTCGAAATTATCCGGGGTTTTCAATTTATTTTATTGTATTTCTAATAAATGAATCAAATTTCTCAAGCGCTCTGTTTTAATTTAGTTTATCCTGTTGGGTGTGGTCTGCCTGGTAGCAGCTGAGAAATTTCAATTATTATCTTATATGCAAAGTGACATAGGGGCTTATTTAGCGTTTGGGAGTAAGGGCAAAACAAGTGCAAGTTTACAGCTCAGCTAAACCATTTTGCAATGTAAGGGGGGCTATTTAATATTAAATCTTTTGCATGAATGGATAATACTTTGCTTTTGCATATAGGAATTAAATACTGCATAGCTTTTTGGTTAATCTATGAAAAAGAGTTGAGTTAAGAAACATCATGGCCCGGATTCAGAGCGCATCAAAAATGAGCACTGTGCATGGTGCATGTTCATATTGGGAGCGCGCACAGAAAGATGGGTACAAGCGTACCCATCCGTCTGTGATCGCATCTGACAGCACTGCGCCTGTGGAAGGGGCGTTTTTCTCATTTAAATTTTGCATGCAGGGCTCTCCAGTGGCCGCTTACACCATCATTTTTTACCTAAATAAACCCCTTACCCCAAGTGCCCTCCCACCCCCCACCGCAATGACTAAAATAAATAAATAAATAAATAATCCCGGCCCAAGAGGGCATGCTGATGCTTGTAGAACTACAACTATAATGGACATCTGTCATATGGCCTTAGGAGCAGATAAACTCGATATATGAGTTTATGAAGTTAAAGACAATGGCTTGCGATATTAATGTAAGTAAATTAATGTGTGGGGACAATGGAACTGTATATATTAATTATGTAGTGAAGGACAAGCAAAATATATACTATTAGTATAGTAAACCAACAACAGGGGTGGAGGAGAGTGTTCCCAGTATGTTTTGATGTTATTGAGACCTATAATTTTTTACCAAAAATCTGTCTTTGCTGTGAATGACCACCTCGCTCTCTTCATCTAGGGCTGGTTTGCTGGTAGAAATCTTGCTGTTTCCCAGGTGACCACTAAATATTTCCTCTGGGTTGATGATGACTTTTTCTTTACCAATGACACTAAAATTGAAAAGCTGTTAGATGTGTTAGAGAAGACTGACCTGGATTTGGTGAGATTCTATCATTGTCTCTTGTGTATGTATAATATTTTGACATTTCTGTTTACATTAAAGTTAAGTTATGCAATTATCTGATGTTTTATGTGTATCAAATATTTTACACCACTGATAACAAGGGGCAATGGGCCGTATTCAGAACTCCGGCGCACGCGCAGTACATCATGGCGGAAAACTCCGGCCTTCTATGCAATGAGGCCGGAGTTCTGAATACGGCCCAAATAATCAGAGGACTCATACATGGTCCAGATTTACTAAGCTGAACGAAAGGAAAAGTGGAGATGTTGTCCATAGCCATAGCTCCCAAGTGTCCCGATTTGAGCGGGACAGTCCTGCTTTCAGGGGACTGCCCTTCTGTCCCGCCCGCCCGCCTCAGAACATGTCCTGAGAGATCAGACTTTCGGGGCAAAGTTGTTGTTTTTTTTTAAAGCCCTGTCGCAGTATATGCGGCAGGGCTCCTCAGAGCACGGAACACTACTGGAGCCCTGTAGGAACAAATCTAATACTATGAATGGCAATAACCTAACCTATACAGTCGCTGCCATTAAAGTAAACAGTTTTGGTCCTACAGGGTTCCTGTTTGAGTCCTGTATTACGTGTCCTGTGCTCTGTCACGTGACCGCAGAGCAGATGCCACCGGACAGAGGGAGAGACAAGAAGTGGGAGCAGCGGGGGAAGGAAGACTTCAAAGGTAAGTAAAAAAGTAAAGGATTCTGGCACTAGCAATTGGGGGCAGATGAAGGCTGGCACTGGCAATAGGGGGCATAAGGAGGCTGGCACTGGCAATTGGGGTCAGACTTGGAGCCAGGCACTGTCAATAGGGGCAGACATGGAAGCAGGTACTGGCATATGGGGGGTATATGGATGCTGGCACTGGCAATAGGGGGCAGATGGAGGCTGGCACTGGCAATAGGGGGCAGAAGGAGGCTGGCAATAGGGGGAAGAAGGAGGCTGGCACTGGCATTTGGGTGCAGACATGGAGCCAGACATTGGCAAAAAGGGGGCAGACATGGAGGCAGGCACTGGCAATAAGGGGCAGAAAGAGGCTGGCACTGGCATTTGGGGGCAGACATGGAGGCGGAGATTGGCAATAAGGGGCAGAAGGAGGCTGGCACTGACAATAAGGGGCAGAAGGAGACTAGCACTGGCATTTGGGGGCAGACATTGGCAATAGGGGCAAATGGAGACTGCCACTAGCAATAGGGGGCAGATTGAGGCTGGCACTGGCAATAGGGGGCAGATGGTAGCTGGCACTGGCAATTGTGGCCAGATTTAGGCAGGCACTGGCAATTGGGGCCAGATTTAGGCAGGCGCTGGCAATTGGGGCCAGATTTAGGCTGGCGCTGGCAATTGGGGCCAGATTTAGGCTGGCACTGGCAATTGGGGCCAGATTTAGGCTGGCGCTGGCAATTGGGGGCAGACATGGAGGCAGGCACTGGCATTTGGGGCCAGACATGGAGGATGGAAATATTAATAGGGGGCAGACATGAAGGCTGGCAATAATAATAATAAGGGGCAGACATGGAAGCTGGCAATAATAATAATGGGCAGCTATGGAGGCTGGACAAATAATAAGTGGCAGACATGTGGATGGCAGGCCTAATAATAAGGGGTAGACATGGATGGCTGAATAAAAGGGACAGGTACTAGATCCACTGGTATGGGTGGTGCAAGACACACCCACTTTCCCAGACACGCCCACTGGGTGGTACAAGACATACCCCCCTCTACCAGGTTGCTAAATTTTAGAGGTATTGGGAAGCATGCCATAGCAACCAATTAGATTTAAGCTCTCACTTTCCTATTACATAGGAATATGTTAGCTAGAATCTGGTTGCTATGGGCAACATCTCCCAATTTCATGTAAAATGTTTTAAAACACACACTCTGCATACACTACACAATTTTTTTTCCTGAATAGCAAAATATGTGTAAATATGTATTCCAATTAAAGAATACATAAATGACAGTACATTAAATAAAAAAATAAAAAATGTAACCTTGGTGCATTACACCTCTTGGCCTATTTGCCTATACACATCTGTTTGCATGATTCAAATGAGCGCGAAAAGAGTTACTAATGTCAGATAATGTCTTGATAGGCCGCACATGCATTTTCAACAGCAGATATGCACATCCACTGTGTTAAAACAAATGTCCTTTGGCAGCAGACTAGTTTGGTCTCACCTGGAGCTTAATTTGCCCAATCTAAAATCCAACTATGGCTAAAGCCTAGTGATGTTTGATTCAATGACTTTGTTTGTACATTTTAGTAATTTTATGTCTCTCTTGTATTTAACCTAGGTGGGAGGAAGTGTAGCAGGTAACCACTTCATCTTCAAGCTCTCTCTAGAGGAAGGCGGGGATGAAGGAGACTGTTTACATTGGAGAGCAGGGGGATACCATGCAGTACCAGATTTCCCTAATTGTGTCTATGCTGCAGGAGTGATCAACTTCTTTCTGGCTCAAACAGACCAAGTTCTAGGTGTTGGATTTGACCCCAAACTAACCCGTGTGGCACATTCTGGTAATTATCTCGTGCTTATTGATATGTGTTATAGTAGGCAACTTTATATGCATGTAAATTGTGGAAGGAGAGGTTCATGGAATTAAATGGCCAATGACTGACACTCTGCACACACCATTCACACCTTCTACGAAATAAATAGACTGACACAATGCTTTCGATTTAGGGGGGGGCATAGATTTATTGATTAGAATTACAAGGACTATGAATTTGGTATAAGAATAGGTGGCAAAATAGCAGGTGGGGTGAGTCAGCCCCAAAACTGGTGATGCAACTCAAGAGGACAGACAGCTCCTGTCCTCGGAGCTCACAGAACATGGTTAAATACTGTCACTACCCCAATCATGGTGCACGGCACAGGGGGAACCGCGCCAGAAGATCAGGAACCTGCCACGGGGCTTGTTATACCTGATGTACATTCAAGAGGCATTCCATGCCATGTCTACACTAACTCCTTTAACATGAGCAATATGAAATGTTGACTCCCCCACTGCTACCGCCAACCTATGCTTTGTCTAAAAAGAAATACAACATTAATCAAATCTTAAATGACTAAGGGAAGGGAGGGTGGGAGGGAACGATTTTTTTCTGGAAAAAATGCAAGAAAATGGCAGCGGGAGTTTATAAATCCCCCAGTGCCCCAGCCAAACACCAAGGCTTAACCTGATTGGATGACCCAAACTTGACCTAAAAATGGCTACTGGTGTGCTGCAGAATGCAAGGGCTTTTATGCTTAAGACAGCTTTAGTTTTTTCTACTGTACAGTTTCAGTAAGCGTCCCTGACAGATTAGCAGAGCCTGCTGGACCAACTGATTAGGTTTAGGTTACATATTATATTAGAGTGGTGGAAGATTCATAAGCCATCTAAAATATACTTCAATTCATATGCTGTTATTCACTTTTCTTTATCCAGGGTAATCTTCAGGTATTCAAGGAGAACTTGCTGTTATTCACTTTTCTTTATCCAGGGTAATCTTCAGGTATTAAGGGAGGAAGTGAAAATGTGGATATCAGTGGTTTGCGCTGAAAAGAATTACATGATAAAACAGCACTAGGGCATAGGAATATATTGACTGTGGATAATAGCATTATTTTATGATAATATTACTTTGCTGTTGCAGAATTTTTCATTGATGGTTTGGGACGTCTTAGAGTCGGATCATGCAATCACGTTGTTGTTGGACACCAGCCAAAAAAAGTCAATGGAAAACTAACGGAAAAACTTGAAAAGTATAACGTATTCCGAAGTACTGATGAAGAACTAGTCAAAAGCAAACTTGGGCTGCTTTACTTCAAGAACAGGTTAAGCTGTTTTACACAACTCTGAGCTATGTTGCATCTACTTTCCTCATTCTCCATGACTGACCTCCAGGAACATAAACCTACATATTAGGGGACTGATTCAATTAGGAGTAACTTCTCAAAAGGTGCAAATCTGTATCAATCAATGTTGTAATGTAAGTGGTGTAAATTAAGAAAAACATTTTAATCAAGGAAAAATACAGACCGATTTTGGAAAGTTCTTTCAACTTTAAAGTTCAGCTTTCAGTTCATTCTGGATGCACATTTTACGTTTGCTTCCCCTGCAGTTAAACATGGTTTTGCCCAGGAGCAGTTTATTTTCCTTTTTTTTTAATTCTTTTACAGTTTCTCCCAAACTGAGATTAGCCTTTAGATACTAGATACTTATATTCTTTAAATACACGTTTTGTATAGTGGTGACTATTATGACTTTTATTGTGGTTACAAGATTGTGTTTTATGACGCTAACACATTTATTTAAATTAAGGATGGTCAGTGGTGTTAAATTGTTAAATAGAAGGTTATAAATTTAACATTGGCCGAGAGAGAGAGAGAGAGAGAGAGAGAGAGAGAGAGAATATTCCACTTAAGAAAAAAAGCTCTCCTTTTCATAAAATCAACTATTTAACCTAATAATTAATTGTCAGGTATGTTAATATTCTTTATCCATATTGTCTTAATACTGATTCGGAATAGAACATTTCTAAAAAAAAATTGCATATATTTCATTTATGCGTCTGACTGAAAATGGGGAGAGCTATTATTACCAGAAATTCTTCAGCCTTGAGCGCCTGAGACCCTTAATCAGGCCCTGTCTGTATGGCCTATGACCACTACTGAGATACGGGAGAAGATTCCTCAGGAATAGTTCACTCTCCCCGAATTAGAGATGGTGATTGTCGGGTTCTGACTCAATCCTAAAAAGCCAATTGTTATATTCTGTTTACATATACAAGAAAAAGCAGACTCTATTTACCTATTTAAAGAAAGTGGAAAGCGCTGTAGTATCACTTTTTAGAAATTATTCCTAAGAATATCTCTGAATGGTTCAAAAAACTAAACAGAACACAGGTCTTATAAAATATACACAATGCTTTATTCAAACATAAATTCATAAAAGATATATATATATAAAGTATTAAAACTAAAACAGCATAACAATACCAGCTTAATAAGAGGAGTCTGCTACCTGAACCAAAAACAGATAGTGTAAGTGGTTCAAAGAAATAATAAACAGATTTTGTTTTAAGTGTCACAAAGTCTCAATGGAAGTAAAACTGCAGACAGGGTGAAATAATGATGCACATTAAACACCACAGTATTAGCATCAGTAATGTGTTGTTGAATAGAGGAAAACTGATCAATCGTAATTTGAATCCGAATGAGGAAAAAGTTCTCAACTTCAAGGCACAATGATGTTATATCATTACCCAACACCTAGGGAAGTCAGTGTTAGCTCACTCGTTCTAAATGAAGGAGATTCCTCTAAACGACTTTGTAAATTGTTTGATGACAGTCTCCACTTCCTAATAGCCAGGTGGCCAGCCCGGTGTAGAGAGATACACAGCACAGAAAATCCGTAATACAGGTCCGCTGCTAAACAAATCAGAGAAAGTCCGTCCATGCAAGATTATAGGCAATTGGCAGCGATACTGATAAGTAGACAAAAAGTAACTAATAAGTTTCAAATATAGAGCTGGAAAGTGCTGAGTGCCAAGCGACACGTTTCGTCTTCTCAGAGAGACTTTTTCATACCCCATCAATGTATATTCTTAAATAGTTATGCTTCTATCAATTAAGCATTCAACTGGTCCATCTAACGATTATCGTGGATTGGGCCAAATATCGCTCTAGTGTATGGTGCAGATTTTTAAACAGCGATAAAACCATCCAAATAAGGCTAGGCCCGATTATCGCATCTTTTGGAATTCCTAAATGATGATCGGACCCTAGCTGCAATTTCTGGAGGTACCTAGTGCTCTGCCCTCTCTCCCTCTATGTAAAATGACTGCTGGATAGACATTTAACACAGGAGAGAGGGCAGAGCGCTGCAGATCCAGGCTGCAGCGCTGTGTCCTCTCTCCCTCTGTCTGGGCATACAGCGCTGTATGCCCAGACAGAGGGAGAGAGGACACTGTGCAGCAGCCTGTTTGATTTTTTCTTTTTTGCAGTTAACCAATAAGCTGGCTGCATGGGTCTCATATCAAGATTGACAGGAGACCCAGCCAATCGGAGAGAGACTGCAGCCAGCCAATCTCTCCAGCAAAGATTATCGCCCCCAGCCTCTGCTATGTATGGTGCCGATATCGGGACTTTTCCCCAGGGGAAAATCGTCCCGTTTATCGGCAGCCACATGCTGGGAGAGATAATCGCTCTAGTGTGTGCCCAGCTTTCAACTGCACACATCAATTCTTAAAATGTATTATATAATTTCCAAATGCATTTGCAATATGGGAATAATAATGATATAAAAATAATGCATATACATATATACAGTCGAGACCTTTGTTCTATTAAACATTAATAATAAGCAAAAAACGT
>WWET01007428.1:31003-42414 GCA_011038615.1 Limnodynastes dumerilii
CTTACCAGTGTATTCAGGGATCAGATCTGTCCACTCTCAAGGTTTCAATCCAGAACTCCTCTGCTGACTGTTTCTAAGAGTCAGCTTTTATTTATTCTAGAACAATGGAACTATGATCTCTTATCCCTGGGATCCCATTGGTGGGATCCCATTGTCTAATGAATGAAAAGTAAACAAATCTGATCCCTTTACAGTAACAGGAATATTCAACACTTTTATGATTGCTCATATTTTGCGAACGCATTTAGCGACAATTTTACAACTAACACTAAAATGCGCACCTTATCACAAGGATTCTAGCAAGTACAAACATTACATATTAAATATTAATATCACTTGATTGGCATAAAATCTTAAATAAAGTAACATACATAGATGGAAAAGTTAATTAAATAAGTTTAAACCGATGCAAAAATTAAAGTTTACATTTACAATTAATCACACAGTTTTAACATTCGTGGAAAGAATATTTAAAAATACAAACATCGTGCGTTCGCATGAATGGGCGCGCTCCAATGCGCTCGCACACATGCGATCACATGAATGGGTGCGTTCACATTTTCGCGCTCTTTGCAACGTGGCATTCCCTCGTCATCCTTTACAGGCAATACATGAATTTTTCATAAACGTTCATAACTATACGCAAATGCGAATAAATTGTGTTCGCATTTGCGAATATATAAATAAGGGAATCATACCTTATTTTATGGTCTTACAATTACATTTTTATTTTAACAAGTGATACAGCTTGTCAGTGAGATCTTAATTTAACAGGAGGTGGTAAGTAATTTTAATTAAGCTTGCAATATTATTTTATGGCATTATATCCAGTAAGGAGTTAAACCAGAAAGGAGTTTAAACCAGGAAGAGACTAGCAAAGGTTAGTAGTTTCGAGTCCACTGTAGGTTGTAAGGAGTTTTAGTTAGTCATAATAAGGGGCTGGATCCATAATTAAGAGAGGAAAGTTACTCCCGGGCTAAACCATGTTGATTTCAGGGGGAGTCAAGTTAATTGTATACTTTGCATGCAGGGATATATCTCTGAATTGCTTGCTGCACTCAGCTACTGACCAGCTTTACTATCACACTGTTATTTAGGCTTGGGTCAGGAAACATCACCTCTCAACTCTAATACTGTTTGCAACAGATAAAATATGACTCCCCTGCAATCAACATGGTTTAGCCCAGGAGTAACTTTCTTCTCTTAATTTCAAGCTCCTTCTTGGGCTGGAAAGTAAGCCACCAGACTGCCGTGAACAGAATATTTAAATGAGAAAATGCTGGCACATACACTAAACTCCGACTATACGACTTCCTTATGCTTTATGCGCATGCACAGTTGCACAAAATCGCTGCGCATCCGTGTAAATTTCATACGGATGCGCAACTCTGAATCCGGGCCAAAACATGTAAAGTTATATATACATATATGCATTTTTGTCATTTTTATTCCTCACATTGTAAGATATTAAGCTGCTAATTTAATAAATCCTATATTATATGTTATAGAAACAATTATGAACATCACTGATCAGATTATTCATGTTACTTTTGTTTTACAGATAGAAAATATTGACTATTCATTATCATTTTGATTGTTGTGTAACTTTACTTCATCATATAGATGTCTTGAGACCATAATACCCTTGTCTATCTATCTATCTATCTATCTATCTATCTATCTATCTATCTATCTATCTATCTAAACCCTCCGCAACTAAATTATTTTAGTTTAATCTGGATCCCAATATTATTATTTTTTTTTGGGTGGGGGGGAAGCTTGTGGTGAGGTGTTGCAACAAATTTAGATGCACATTCAAAGACTAGATATTAATATCACCTTTCACCATCGAATTGTGATATTGCTTTCTTCTTTTTTGTTCTTGTTGGTTAGGCAGGTATTCTGGTTAAAAGTTTTTTTATGTAGGGATTAGGAAAATGTGCCTAATAGTGTGTGCATCTATCTGACTTTTAAATACTTCTAGAATTTACGGTAAATGATAGTTACTTCAGTTCTAAGTCCTCTAACCCTGACCGACTAGCTGCCAGATAGATATGGGACATGGGGACCTGTCAGAAATGTGTTAGACGTAAGCTGTCTGAATTTGGGCCGATCAAATCTTGAAAGGGCATCCACCAGTTCATTTTCAACCTTGGGAACATTTTCAGAGCGAAACAAGATGTTGAATTACAGAAATCGCTGGACTAGGTGCCTAATGAGGTGAATGACCCTCCCTCTTGTCCCTCCCTGGCAACAGGGAGGGACAAGAGGGACAACTGTGATGGGCCTCAAGCTTCAGAGGTGTGTCATAGTTGTCCCTCTTGTTGTGTGTCATGTGACCTCCCTGGCTGTCGGGGTGTGGAGACATCCCATTGCATATCCCATCCCGCTTTATCCCATTGCACATCCAATCCCCTTGGTCTCCCTGCACCTCCAGATTCATAGACTATTGTTTTGTTCATTTCCTGTATGCATCCGTCCTTCATTAAACCAGCTCACTTCCAAGTCGCATTTGTCTCTGACACCCGGGACAGATCCCAAACACCCCTTGAACGTGACAGCGTCCTATCCAAGAAAAGTTTTTGAATTTCCAAAGTTTTAATTCTTTGGCTAATTTTGACAATAAGAGGAGGAATTAGGAGCGAGAGAGAGATTCCGGATCCCTAGTCAGCAATATTCCTAGGTATTTTACGTGGTTGCATTGCCACTGGAAAGGGAAGACCAACTGAAGGCCATCAACCTGGGGCTGTGGGATGGTGAGGTTTACCGCTGAGGATTTTGTGTAATTCATTTTAAAATTTGAGAGTTTGTGGAAAATAGAAAATTCTTTAACAATGTTTGGATGGGATATTGTCGGGTTTGTGATTGAGGCCAGGAGGTCATCTGCAAACAGTGCCATCTTAAATTTACGGGGCTGGATCCAGACTTAAGTAAGTGCTTGAAATTAGTTACTCCTGGGCTAAACCATGTTGATTGCAGGGGAATCATATTTCATCTGTTGCAAACAGTATTAGAGTTGAGTGGTGATGTTTTCCAGGAAAAGTCTAAATAACAGTGTGATAGTAAAGCTTGTCAGTATCTGTGTGCAGTAAGCAATTCAAAGATATATCCCTGCATGCATAGAATACAATTAACTTGACTCCCTCTGCAATCAACATGGTTTAGCCCAGGAGTAACTAATTTCAAGCACTTACTTAAGTTTGGATCCAGCCCACGTTCTCCACTAATTCCTAAAATCAGGATTCAGCTGGATCGCTCTTGCTAAGGCGTCCATACACAAAGTAAAGACCAGCGGAGACAGTGGGCAGCCCGTTCTGGTACCATTTTTGATCAAAAAGAAAGGGGACAAGGTGCCATTGACCTTAACTCTAGCTGTTAAATGGCTGTAGAGAGTGAGAATCTTCTGTGTACACTGAGGACCCAGACCCAGATGTTGGAGAATTCCCTCCATAAAAGCCCAATTCACCTTGTCGATCACCTTTTTTGGCATCAGTAAAAAGGATTAATAACGTTTTTGTCTGATTGACTAACCGAGTGTATGAGATTTATTAATTTGGAAGTATTGTCCCGAGCCCCATGGCCGGGGACAAAGCCTACCTGATCGTTATGAATAAACCTGGGCAAGATGGATTTGAGGCAATTAGCTAGGATTTTTGCATACAATTTCATGTTATTTATTCAGTAGCGAAATGGGGCAGTAACTTGGGCATAGGGAAGGGTCTTTACCATCTTTGGGAATAATAGAGATGTTCATTTTTAAGGAATTGGCAGAGAATGGATGTTGATCATATATTGTGTTAAATGTCTGCAACATCAGGGGGGCTAATTTTCCCCTAAATGCTTTGTAATAACTAGATGGGAGGCCGTCGGGGCCAGGACTTTTGCCTACTGGAGTTGATTTAATAGCCTCTTCTAGTTTGAAGGCAGGGGAAAAGGGACTTCCAGGAAATCTACCTTCAATGATAACAGTGTGGGGTAATCAACTTGGACAAGATAGTTCCGGATTCTCGCTCTCCGATCATCCTCTTGGACCTGAGACCCTTTTAAACGAAAATTGATTGAGAAAATTGAGATGCATAATAGCTGCTAAAGGTTGTGGCAATTTCTTCTGTTCTATGCACCAAGTCCCCTCCTCTGGTTATGATAGACTGGATATATGAAGAAGCACGCTGTTGCCGCAGGCAAGCCTGGATCAGCAATGTTCAATTAAAAACGTAGAGGTAAATAAATAAACCCCATTAAATGAATCTTTATGTCCTGAACTACTTATGATTAACTGCTTGCAAACTGAAATATCTATCTAACACATCCTCAGAAGGAAGTCCCAAAGGGTTTGTGTTGGCACATAATTCTACTATCCTAAATTGAAGCCAGGTTACATTTAGGGAATTATTTTTTCTTTAGCTTCCTTATAGTTAGTGAAAGGTGCATTGTGAATGTCCAGAACAAGTAGTGCTGTCCTGAACAATGATACATACATGGGGGTTGATTTAGTGTTTATGAGTAATAGAAAAACACATGCAAGTGTGGTCCTGAGAAAAGCCATGTTGCAACATTTAATTCCTTTTATTGCAGGGAAAATATTTTGCTTTTGCACACTGAAATCACATACTGCATTGCACTATGTTTAATCTTTAAGTTCAGCTAGAAAAGTTTTCCTCTGAAATTTAATTCTGTTTTTCCAGTTAAAGCTGCCTCTCGTCTGTAGTTAAACATGGTTTTACCCAAGTCTGCAATTGTACCTGTTTTGTCTTTATTTTACTCAAACTCTGGATCTTTGGATCAGTCTTATACAATATTTTTGTAGGAAGAACCAAGCAATTCAAAAGAAAGTGATGGAAACCATCAGTAATGCTTTAGTTCTTTTCATGGGAAGACATGTTTTACACAGGCTCTGTTAAATTAGCCTGAAAATTTTTCCAAAACCTAAGTTTTTAGTGCCTCAACTTCAGCAAGCAAGGGGTTCCAGAGCAGTTCAGATGACACTCCCCAGAGCAAGGGCCTTCACCACGTGCTGACCCCAACTATTCCCTGTACCTTCCCTTTTCATTACCCCTAGTGTAGAGGTCCAGGCCCCTGACCATTGCTGCCCCTCATCTACCTTTCAGGGCAGTAGACAAGACTCCCACTGGAGTCCCACCAGCAGGGCTGGAGCTAGGTCCCTGGGCACCCTAGGCGAAGTTTGGCCTGCCTCCGACCCCCTTATATTCGCCCATTCATATGGCCCTTCAGGCCTCTATGCCCCCTTTACATTCCCCTTCAGGCCTCTAATTAGGTATTGCAGGCCCCCTCTCCTCAGTTTTAATTAGATATTGCAGCCCCCTCCCTAGTTTAACTCATATATAGCAGCCCCCTCCCTAGTTTAACTCATATATAGCAGCCCCTTCCCCATAATAATCACTGCCCCCTCCCCATAATAATCACCCTGCCCCCACCCCATAATAATCACCCTGCCAACACCCCATAATAATCACTTCCCCCTTCCCATAATAATCACTGATCCCACCCCATACTAATCACCCTTACCCCACCCTATAATAACCATACAGAACCCCCCACAGTCACCAATCACTTACCTGCTCCTATCTCCTCTGCGGTGCTCTCTCTCTCTGATGAATGACGTGCAGCTTGACCTTGGGGTCACGCAGCGTCATTGATCAGAGAGGAGATGCTGCGGAGGAGAGAGGCAGCCGCAAACTTTGCTGCGGTGCTGAGGTGAGTAAAGCACAGCGCCGCAGCAGACTTACACAAACGGTAGGTAAATGAAAGCGGGGGACTTCTCCCACCCCCCCTTGACCCGGCGCTCCAGGCGATCGCCTAAAATCGCCTATTGGTAGCGCCGGCCCTGCCCACCAGTCAAAACCTTCCCTAGCGGTATGGCAGCATTGTAGATCAGAAAGACGAGATCTCATTTGGGGTGAGTCTGCTTTGCCTACAACAGCTGTTTACCTGGAGGGACCCCTTCAAGAAATTGAAAATATTGGAAAGTTCATTCCTGTCTGCGGGCGGTATGCAGACTACTGGTCGTATAACATATACATCCGGTGTTTGGCTTTTTTTACTGCGCATGCGTGTACATTTTTTATGTTATCTACGTATGTTTTCCTTACGTAGCTTGCGTAAATGTGGTCTTTCAGGGGTCAATTTTTTTTTTTTCAAAGTTGTCCCCATGACTTCTATGCAATCTACTCCCTTGGGTATGTAGATTGCGTATGTGCGGTCTTTATGCAATTTACGTAACAAAACAATATGTAGATTGCATAAACTAATTACTACGCATGCATAGTAGCTAGTGTGGGGAAATTAAGGACGTATGTAGAACAATTACGGAGTTGTGAATGAGCTTCTTCTCCAAGATTCACATTTAAAATCACAACTGGAATCCGCCATAGAGGATTATGTTTCTTTCAATTCCATGGCAAACATATTTAAAGTGACATTAGGGGAGGTTCACAAAGGTGTCATTAGAGGTAAATGCATTCAGTTAGGTTCCTACTTAAAAAAACAAAAAACAGGTCCAAACAAAAAGAGGTCCAAAAAGAAAGACTAGTTGGAGGCCAGCTATAAATCATCATCCTCATTAACTGAGGCTCACCTAACTCTTACTTGAACCCAAGTTTATCCTACCAGATATTATTCATTGCGTCTCTGAATTGATGCACAAAATTCTCTGAACTGATAAAGAAAAGGCCTTTGATTACATTGACTGGCTTTTTTATTGATGTTCTGCTGACATACATGAGGATTGACCCAGCCTGTTTCCAGAGAATTATGGCCTGTTATATGTCCCCCTCAGCAAGCGTGCACTTAAATGGAAGTTTTCCTTCAACATTTTAAATCTCAAATGGCACTCATCAGGAGCTAGATTTACTAAGCTGCGGGTTTGGAAAAGTGGGGACATAGCAACCAATCATATTATAGCTGACATTCTCTAGTATGTAATCGTTAAATGAGATCTAGAATTTGATTGGTTGCTATGGGCAACATCTCCACTTTTCCAAAACCGCAGCTTAGTAAATCTGGCCCCAGGTCTGCCTCCTCTCCCAGCTCATTTTTGTTCTCTGTATGAAAGCTTTAGCTAGCTTTATTAGACTGAACCCTGCCTTTTCTCCCTATACCATCTTCTGAATACGGACGTGGATAATCTCCCTCACTTTGCTGCTCATGGGAAAAAGACCTCCCTACAACTCTGATAGAGGAGAAGTGACAGAAAATATTTCACAACTGCTTATCTGTGGTTGAGACCCATCTGCACAAATTCTCACCCTCTCATTTGCCTTTATGTTGGCATTGTAATTGAGCTTCCAGTTCGTATTTACATATCTGGTGGGACTATCCCCATTTTTCCTTTCTGATTTAGGGAGTAAAATCACTGGCTGAAAAGTAGCATCATTGTGTGCTCATCTTCCGCTTGCATAATCTCTGCCAGACAGACAGGTATAGGCATGCAAATGAGTTGGCCTTCGGCAGTTATGCATGGATCTTCGTTGGGCAGATGCAGATTTGTTTGGAGAAATTAAATTAAGGTAGGGTTCTTGACACTGATGCTCACAAGAGAGTGGAGGGACAGGGACGTGCACTCTCCACTTTCATGCAAACTCCAGATCTTCATGCGTATGGAAAACACATGTAAATCTGGATTAAGTCCGTTATTCTTAGTGGATTTGGGCTGGATTCTCAACTACGATTTTTTTTAATTGTGTGTCTAGTTATACGTGCTGAGCTCCTGCACACGCGTAGTAACTATTTTATGCTATCTACAAAGTGTTTCGTTACGTAGATTGCGTACATGCAATCTTTAAAGAGCAAGAGTTCGGCACATATAACTAGGCACAAAAGTATCAAAAAATTGTAGTTGAGAATCTGAAAGAAAATGTATTGTAATAGCACACTAGGGTCTACTATTTGTTACTCTATATTGGAAACTGTGAGAAGTGTCCTCTGTACAATCTGTGGGAACTGGGTGAGCTATTGATTAAGAGGTGGTAAGGGCAATGCTGGACTCCAAGAGCTAGATTTACTAAACTGCGTAAAAGGAAAAGTGGAGATGTTGCCCATAGCAACCAATCAAATTCTAGCTGACATTCTCTAGTATGTAATAGAAAAGTGAGAACTTGAATCTCATTGGTTGCTATGGGCAACATCGTCACTTTTCCATTTCTGCAGTTCAGTAAATCTAGCCCCAGGAATGTTCCTTTTGCTTGATCACAATATGCAGAAAGAAAACAAGACAAAAAAAAATAAAAAAACATATTCTGCATTTGGAAAAAACAAATAATGGACAGTTTAGGAACGATCCAAATGCAAAGGTGAGTGTGGCTCTAGATCCAAACACAAGTGCAGTCTTTAATGTAAGGCCACAATCAATTAAAATGTATGTTTTGGTTATGTTTGGGGAGGGCATCTCGCCCCCCAAAATATCAAGGGGTGCCCAGGACCGCTTACAAGGGTCCACATTGACTCCCCCTGTCAGTGGTCCTGGACGCCCAGGACCGCTGACAGGGGGAGGCAGTGGCAAACACAGGGTTTTGAAAGGGGGGTTTCCAATATGTGTAATACATATGAGGTATATTAGCAACATTTTGGAGCACAAAAACGGGACAAATAAGCTCCGCCCCATTCAAGCTATGCTCCCACCCCGCCCCCACTGTCATACCACACGGTGCAAAAATGACCGCTAGTCTGTGAGCGTGTGTTAGCAAAAATAGATTGTAATGCGGCAGATTTTTGGAAGATGGGGAGACAGGGGGATTATTTGGAGGCTGGGGAGACATGAGGGGGATTATTTGGAGGCTGGGGAGACATGAGGGGGATTATTTGGAGCATGGGGATTTTACACTCTGCAGGTTCATCCTGGCAGAGTGTGTGTTAATTCTTGCCTAGTTCTATTGTCTGTCTCTCCCCAGCTGTGCTATTAGCAGGAGGTGTGTCAGTCCTGCACTGCTGATTGGTGGGCCTGTCTTTAAATAACTTTTGCCTCAGAGAAACTTTGGGCCTGATTCAATTGCAGGCGGTATTTTAAAAAATTTAGCGTCGGGAAAAATACGACGCATTCGCCCGCAAAGAACCCCCTAATTCAATTGTTTTTTTTACGCTGCGCTAAAACAGCAGGCAGCGAAGTGCATATTTTTATTGTTTAAAAACCGGCGTATTTTTAACGCTAGAAAAATAATTGAATTGCAAAAAAAAATATCGGCCGTAATTTTACAAAAAAATAGCGTTAAAAATATGCCGGCGAACGCTTTTTAGCTAATTGAATCAGGCTCTTTGCCTGTTATAGACTCTGTTTCCCAGTATCTGTACCTGCCTTGTGCTTTGCTCTTGTTTGCTTATTCTGATTCCATTGCCCTCCATTGTCCAGCCCTGGTCCTTGCCTGTTATCCTCTGTGTACCAATTCCTCCTCTCCCACCTTATTGTATTATTCCTTTTTGTATTTATTCCCTGCCTTCTCCTGTGAGCCTGTGTTTGTAGCCCTCTGGGTAGTTCGTATGAGTGTGTGAGTGTGTATGTGTGTGTGTGTGTGTGAGTAAGCCCCAGTCTGTCAGTCAGTCTTGTTTGTCTTGTTAACCCCCCTCTAGTCTGTTGTCTCTGTTTTGTGTTTATTGTGGTTTGTCACAGTCCAGTCTCTTCTGTTACTACTTTTGCTAGTTCCCCAACTTTATCTTATCCATTCCCTGCTGCCCCGTTTTCCCCTTCCGGTTATTCTCTAAGGGGCGTAACCTGACGGATTCCTATCAGCTCCAGTCTATCCCCACCATCAGGGGCTCTAGCGAACACTCGGTCCGACATCAGGCTCTACAAACTGCATCCAGACTTTTACTTCCATCCCCTTGTATATGCCCAGTCAACCACCTCTGCTAAGGTGGTTGACTGGGTGTTGTGTTCCCAGTCTCTATTTGTGCCCCTTATATGTGCCCAGCCTTCGTATGTGCCCCTTATATGTGTCCAGCCTTCTTTTGTGCCTCTTAAATGTATCAAAATCCTTTTGTGCCACTTTTACTAGTGTCAGCCTCCCTTTGTGCCCCCTTTATAAGTGTAAGCCTCCTTTAGTGCCCCATTTATATTATTCACTAAAAACTTTTTGTCACTTACCTTTCTATATTTTTTATATCTAGCTCCTTCGTCTGTGGTGCAGATAAATAGTACTGGGTATACAGGATTCCTACGGGAGCCCTGTAGGACCATATCTATTTCCATGAAAAACGCTATCTGTATACCTATTACTATTTATCTCAATTATAAGATGCATCCGGTGCCTGTGATTGTGATAGGGGGAGGGCTGCATGACCTAAAAGGGCTGCCCTCCTTTAAGATATTTAGAGGTGTGCCCGCCCCTAGAAACAGGGATGTGGGTCCCCGCAAAGAACTGTCCTATTTCGATAGAGCCGTTCTCTCCTAGCAAGTTTCGGACTGGCTGGGATATTGATTGCTTATGCTTTGAAGAGGCATAGCAATTGATCCCCGGAGCACCAAACACAGTGCTCTGAAAGGTGAGTGGCTAGACTAACCCCAACCCTTCCTTTAATTCTACCCCTAACCCTCCCCTTCCATTACCTTAAGCCTAACTTTCCCTTCCCTGCAGCCTGACCCTAACCCACCATCTCCCTCAGCCTGACCCTAACCCACCATCTCCTGCAGCCTGACCCTAACCCTTCCTTCCCCGCAGCCTGACCCTTACTCTCCCTTCCCCGCAGCCTGACCCTAACCCTCCCTTCCCCGCAGCCTGACCCCTTATATTGAACACTAAACATTGCTGAATGCACAGTCCATTATGAGCTGAAAGATATATTATATCACAGTCACATCAGTTGGGGACTTACATTTTTGGGCTCTAATGCTTGAACTGTTATGAGTGCCCAATTAGCAGAGAATGTTTAGTGGGTGGAGTCCTTAAAAATGAGCCATGGAGTGTCTGCCGGGGTGTGGGGGGGGAGGGGTTCTGTGTACTCAGAAACCCTCTCCGCGTAGAGCACATTCTAAGGTCAATTTTAAGTACTTCAACCCACTGGCTAATGATTAAAATTACTTCAGGTTTGCCTACTTTTAAAAGCTTCCCTCCAGGAGATCCCAGAGGGAAGCCATACATACATACATGCAGGGGGCGGGACTTAACAATGTGATTTATGCAAATTATGCCATTAAGCCCTGCCCCTTAACTATCCATTACTCATTTTGGGGTTTCATAGGGATTTGGGTGGGGCTTATTGATGCAATTTGCATAATCAAGTTCCTCCCTGTCCCTAGCAACGCAAGTATATTAGTGTTGCCAGGCAGAGGGGGCAGAACTTGAGGCTGTGGTTTCATGGGGGTATATTTACTAAAGTCGATTTAGCAAAAAAAGACCAAAGTCCAGGGACTTTGCTTGTGATAATGCCATCGCCGTATTCACTAAACGCAAAGTCCCGAGATC
>WWET01007429.1:20329-38046 GCA_011038615.1 Limnodynastes dumerilii
TAGGGAAGAGGAGGGGGCAGATTTCTGGTTCCATGCAGTTATTTGGGGAGTGGGTGTGTGGGGAGATAGATACTGATGATTTTTCTGTGTGTGTTGATATTTGGAGAGAGAGAGTTTTATTATATATATATATACACAGGGACAATGACCTCCTGGGTACAGAGGAGAAACAGCTCACATTATGGCAGATAATCGCATCCAATGAGGCAGATCTCATCCTCCTGTCTGGTATCTTCTCAGCCGCGATCATCCCGAGATCTTACTCCTCTATCCCTGTACCCGTACCCTTCTGTGCCCCTCAGTACCCTTCTGTGCCTCTCTGTATCGCTCTGTGCCCCTCTGTACCGCTCAGTGCCCTACTGTGCCCCTCTGTACCGCTCTGTGCCCTTCTGTGCCCCTCTGTATCGTTCTGTGCCCCTCTGTACCCTTCTGTGCCCCTCTGTACCATTCTGTGCCCCTCTGTACCTCTCTGTGCCGCTCTGTACCCCTCAGTACCCTTCTGTGCCTCTCTGTACTGCTCTGTTCCCCTCTGTACCGCTCAGTGCCCTTCTGTGCCCCTCTGTACCGCTCTGTGCCCCTCTGTACCGCTCTGTGCCCCTCTGTACCGCTCTGTGCCCCTCTGTATCGTTCTGTGCCCCTCTGTACCCTTCTGTGCCCCTCTGTACCGCTCTGTACCCCTCTGTACCCTTCTGTACCCCTTAGTACCCTTCTGTGCCCCTCTGTACCCCTCAGTACCCTTCTGTGCCCCTCTGTACCCCTCAGTACCCTTCTGTGCCCCTCTGTAACCCTCTGTACCGTTCTGTGCCCTTCTGTGCCCCTCTGTACCCCTCAGTACCCTTATGTGCCCCTCTGTACCCCTCAGTACCCTTCTGTGCCGCTCTGTACCCCTCTGTACCCCTTAGTACCCTTCTGTAACCCTCTGTACCATTCTGTGCCCTTCTGTGCCCCTCTGTACCCTTCTGTGCCCCTCTGTACCCCTCAGTACCCTTCTGTGCCGCTCTGTACCCCTCTGTACCCCTGAGTACACGTCTGTCTGTGCCGCTCTGTACCCCTCAGTACCCTTCTGTGCCGCTCTGTACCCCTTAGTACCCTTCTGTGCCCCTCTGTACCCCTCTGTGCCCCTCTGTACCCTTCTGTACCGCTCTGTACCCCTCAGTACCCTTCTGTGCCCCTCTGTGCCGGAGTCTATCATTACAGACATGACAGAATGGCCGCCTCTCTGTATTCAGTCTCGGATAGTGATAATATAATGTATGGGGGCATTTACAACGCGGCTGCAGGATCTGACATAGTTTTAGGGAAAGGCCCCCTGTGGCCAGAGATCTAAGCGACCCGTGGTCCGTGGACATCAATGCTGTGCCCCTGTATCTATTCCTGGCATAGACACTATGGCTACTGCAGGATTAGGTCATTTTTATATTAAGCTGTTTCATGGTACATAGACATAGGAAGTGACGGCAGATAAGAGCCACATGGCCCATCCAGTCTACCTAATATATAATATATACTGACCCCAGACCCTATTTACCCTCATTTTAGTTTGAGATTTAGGATCTATTTATATTTATCCCCAGCATTTACACTGTTCTCCTGTGTTACCTCAGATGGGAGAATATTCCACTTATCTATCACCCTTTCACTGATGTCATTTCTCCGCATATCTCACCTGAACCAATCACATGTCCTTGTGTTCTGTTATACCTCTTCTTTTATATAATGTCCCCTTTAGTACCTATGCACCCCTTTATATATTTGAAAGCTACTGTCATAGCCCTCTGGCCCTTCTCTGCTCCAAGCTATACATGTTACTTCCTCTAGTCTCTCTTTGTATGTTGTGTGACACAGGCCATACACCATTTTAGTTGCTCTTCTCTGCTCTAAGCTATTCATGTTTACTTCTTCTAGTCTCTCTCTGTAAGGTGTGTGACTCAGGCCATGCACCATTTTAATCACAGAATGGAAGTTGCTCAATCAATTTATAGGTAAATGTTAAATAGGTGCGTGAAAGGCAGGGGGTTAATCTGCTAGCCACACAAACAAAAGAAAAAAAATTCATAAACCAGTAACAAACTCTACCGTTCTATCTGTAAAATAAAACACATAAATGTTCGTTACACATATTTGCGCAAATATGCGATAAGCATGCACCATTTTAGTTCCTCTAGCCTTTCTTGGTATGGTGTGACACAGGCCATGGAGCATTTTAGTTGCTCTTCTTTGCACAGTCTCTAATGTATTTATGTCTTTCTGGAGATATGGCCTCCAGAACTGAACACAGTATTCTAGGTGAGGGCGTACCAATGACCTATGAAGTGACAACACTATTTCTCACCCAGGATTTGACTTGTCTTTCTCGTTGCTATGTTACATTGCTTGGCACATTATATACTTTATAAAGTGGTTCATTCCAAAACCCTAATATAAACTGCAAATTATAGTAGGTGTCATTCCCAGACCCATAATATACCCCACATGCGCTTTATATAGTGTTCCAGACCCATAATATACCCCACATGCGCTTTATATAGTGTTCCAGAACCATAATATATCCCACATGCGCTTTATATAGTGTTCCAGATCCAGATATGTAATGGGGGTGGGGATATCTGTAATTGAGGAAGGGTGAGGAGAGAGGAAGATGTGTAACAGAGGAAGGGAGATATGTAATCGGGATTGGGAGATCTGTAATGGAGGGAGGGTGAGGAGAGAGACAGATGTGTAACATAGGAAGGGAGATATGCAATAGGGTGGGGCAGATGTGTAATGGCGGGATGAAATATGTAATGGGGGGTTGGGAGATGTGTAATGGAGGGAAGGTGAGGAGATAGACATTATTTCATATAACATTATATACACTATGTGTCACACATACATATAAAGGAGGTTAGTACACAATATAGATATATAACATTATATACACTGTGTCACACATACATAGAAAGGAGATTATACACAATATAGATATATAACATTATATACACTGTGTCATCGCTGTGTTATATTGCTTGGCTGCCTTTATATCACATTACATTTTGTGTACCCCTCCTGGTGTGTCTATCCTGACATAGTTTTGTGTCACCTGCAAAAAAGACGTACCTTCCCCTCAATACCACGTGTAACGTCACCTTTAAGGACATTAAATAGCACTGGTCCAAGCACAGATTCCTAGGGAGCTCCAATGGTTACCTTACCATCCACAGCAGGGATTTCATGTACTACAACCCTCTGCTGTCTATCCTGTAACCAAGATCTCATCCATACAATGCTCTCCAGATAGGTGAGAATGTGCTCTGATTGGTTAGTACGGATTTTCACCAGCTCGGAGCACGCGGAGTCACCATGTGGCGAACACACAAATCACCATGAAAAATCTGCACCTCGGACGGCTGTACACTATATATGCACATCTGTATATTATCTGCGCATTTGTAGCCTCAAATAAAAAAAACTCAAATACTTAAAATAAACTGCATAGAAAACATTAGTTCTTGGCATTTATTTAATCACATAACTGCACATTTGACATACATTGAAGCATCTCTCCATGTATCTTGCTCTATCCATAGCATTCCCAGACTGGGCTGGAACCAGGTACGCGATCAGACTGCACAAGAACATTCCTTGAAGGGCAATCCCTGCGTCATTACACGAATACCTGCGGCTGACATATTGCAAGCACCTCGGAGAGATATTAACGCTCTGCAGGGTTTGCATGAACCAAGACACAGATTTTTGCTTGTAGCCCATATCAGAGTCCAGGGTACATACCAGGGATATAGTGTCAGCTTCTAGCAGATGACGCAGGTGAGGAATAGGAGGTAGCGTCCTGATAGACCCCATTTACTATCCCACCCAACACTTATCACAAACTCATATCTAGGAATGCTGAATTATATAACCACTGGCTCCGAGAAGACTGGTACCAATATTATGCTTTCCAGCTGTGACCCAGGACACATGACCATAATCAAATTTTGATTAGCTCCATGTATGAGTGTGTGTATGTATAGCTCCATGTATGAGTGTGTGTATGTGTATGTATAGCTCCATGTAGGAGTGTATGTATAGCTCCATGTAGGAGTGTATGTATAGCTCCATGTAGGAGTGTATGTATAGCTCCATGTAGGAGTGTATGTATAGCTCCATGTAGGAGTGTATGTATAGCTCCATGTAGGAGTGTATGTATAGCTCCATGTAGGAGTGTATGTATAGCTCCATGTAGGAGTGTATGTATAGCTCCATGTAGGAGTGTATGTATAGCTCCATGTAGGAGTGTATGTATAGCTCCATGTAGGAGTGTATGTATAGCTCCATGTAGGAGTGTATGTATAGCTCCATGTAGGAGTGTATGTATAGCTCCATGTAGGAGTGTATGTATAGCTCCATGTAGGAGTGTATGTATAGCTCCATGTAGGAGTGTATGTATAGCTCCATGTAGGAGTGTATGTATAGCTCCATGTAGGAGTGTATGTATAGCTCCATGTAGGAGTGTATGTATAGCTCCATGTAGGAGTGTATGTATAGCTCCATGTAGGAGTGTATGTATAGCTCCATGTAGGAGTGTATGTATAGCTCCATGTAGGAGTGTATGTATAGCTCCATGTAGGAGTGTATGTATAGCTCCATGTAGGAGTGTATGTATAGCTCCATGTAGGAGTGTATGTATAGCTCCATGTAGGAGTGTATGTATAGCTCCATGTAGGAGTGTATGTATAGCTCCATGTAGGAGTGTATGTATAGCTCCATGTAGGAGTGTATGTATAGCTCCATGTAGGAGTGTATGTATAGCTCCATGTAGGAGTGTATGTATAGCTCCATGTAGGAGTGTATGTATAGCTCCATGTAGGAGTGTATGTATAGCTCCATGTAGGAGTGTATGTATAGCTCCATGTAGGAGTGTATGTATAGCTCCATGTAGGAGTGTATGTATAGCTCCATGTAGGAGTGTATGTATAGCTCCATGTAGGAGTGTATGTATAGCTCCATGTAGGAGTGTATGTATAGCTCCATGTAGGAGTGTATGTATAGCTCCATGTAGGAGTGTATGTATAGCTCCATGTAGGAGTGTATGTATAGCTCCATGTAGGAGTGTATGTATAGCTCCATGTAGGAGTGTATGTATAGCTCCATGTAGGAGTGTATGTATAGCTCCATGTAGGAGTGTATGTATAGCTCCATGTAGGAGTGTATGTATAGCTCCATGTAGGAGTGTATGTATAGCTCCATGTAGGAGTGTATGTATAGCTCCATGTAGGAGTGTATGTATAGCTCCATGTAGGAGTGTATGTATAGCTCCATGTAGGAGTGTATGTATAGCTCCATGTAGGAGTGTATGTATAGCTCCATGTAGGAGTGTATGTATAGCTCCATGTAGGAGTGTATGTATAGCTCCATGTAGGAGTGTATGTATAGCTCCATGTAGGAGTGTATGTATAGCTCCATGTAGGAGTGTATGTATAGCTCCATGTAGGAGTGTATGTATAGCTCCATATAGGAGTGTGTGTAGCTCCATGTATGAGTGTGTGTATATCTCCATGTAGGAGTGTATGTATATCTCCATGTAGGAGTGTATGTATAGCTCCATGTATGAGTGTATGTATGTATAGTTTCCACCTGTGTTCTTCTTATTTTGAAATGCTGGATCGGGTGATTATTATGTCATGATATCACTAGTTTATAGAGGCTGTCTGGTCACTGATATTGTGGTCAATCTGAATTATTCCGTTACATTTGTGTCCTCCAGGTGAAGGTGACACATTAGAGGCTTTTAGACCACAATGCAAAACAATCTTTGTTTCCTATGAAGTATCTCTGTGTTATGTGCGGCCTGCGACCATTCCAGCTGTGGGCAGTTTTTAACGACTACAAATAGATCTTTAGCAACATAACCTTTTGTCCCAATTTACCGCCAGCTTGCGAAAAATGCTCGTAAACCCAATATTTTTTTCTTAAAAAAGGCCATTATTAGGCTGGCGGGTGAGGAATTGTTGTGGTGTCACAATGCTGGACTGTCCTGGAGATGCCACAAAGTTCCTTTAGAAGGTTTTCCTGTGTATTGATGGTGCAACTATGAAACCCACAACACAGCACGGAAGCCAGCGCGGTTTCATAACTCGGAAGTTCATCAGGAGGCTGCGATTTAATGAACGGAGCTTCCAATAATCACGACACAAGAAAATGTGGTCTGTACATAAAATATTCCAGGCTCGATCACCACACAGCTCTTCATAGGTTTATGTAGGGAATTACTAGAACCTCCAATCTTGTTTGATTGCTGTAAAACAGGGATCTATGTACCATATCTGTACGCGGTCTAAAGACTACGTAACTGTGAATCCGGACCCAGGAGAGGAAGAGCCCCTGATACAATGTCTTCTCCACATGACCAACATGTAACGGTCCGGTGTTAGGTCGGCCATTGGCTACACGATATCCCCGATGCATAACAAAAGGCTCCGATTGCCATGGGACAATGCATGGTGGACATACAACGCTTGATAATTGGGGTCTCTCTTCTCCATCGCCCCGCGCCCTGATAGGAGCAGTCCAGAGACGAGCAGAACACACAGGAATTTTTATCCAATTATCCGGTCTCTGCATTAAAGGATCCTTTGGTTGTGTTGCAATGAATGTGTCTTTATCATACACTCCAGAATAAACCGGGTCCATTGACAATAACTAGGACTGGATTCAATGATCCGACCGTTCTGTGCGCAGATCTCCTTATCCATGCGTACGTCCAAAGCGATTGGCTCGCACAGACTTCTGACACGAGGACCTGCCTTAAAACGTTCCCCCCTCTCTTCTGGACAGTAAGAAGGGTTACAAGAACAATGAAACTTACGGCGGCTTCCAAAAATTCCAAGAGCAACCAGTAATCCATTCCCCAGTGCCCCAACATTATTCGGGTGCCCTGCGAACTACATTCTGCCAGCTACCTGCAGCCTGACCCACAAGGTGCATGCTGCTGATACCTAGCAACGTGGGTCAAGGTGCCAGCGAAGGACTCTGGCGTTGGCATTGACCATCTCCTACATGCAGTAGGAGTCAGTTACACTCGGTTACTGGCTGTTACTGGGAACCCCTATACCACAGATGTAAAAGCAACACAGGGTAATACAGTATAATGCGGACTGTAAACGGGGTTCGGATTAATGTCATTGTAATATTCACACAATAGTGGAAAACACATTTTTTAATTTTTAATAACGTGAAAAAGTTTCTTCCTGTGTGTAGAAACGATGTGACAGAATCGCGATCCAGCGGCCGCCATTCCTGACCCTGTGTAACGCGTTCAAAGTGTCACATCCTAATGCAAGGGGAAGAAATCAGTTGTGGAAGGTCACCCCCTGCACTCACACATGACCTTAGGATGGTGCCAATGGGCCAGATCCAGAACTACGCATTTCCGCGAATTTACGTGTGGCGGAGACGTAAATTCGCAGATTTGTACGCACTGCGCATACGCACCATAGAAAATACACACATTCACGTAGCGTATGGAAGATACGCATATTGGCGTAGCGTATTTCTGAACGTAAATTCACGTATGGTTAACGTAAATACTTACGTGTGGGCGTGCCAAATTTACGTGTGTCAACAATACATGAGATTTACGTGAAGTAGGCGGGGGTTGGTATTTTAAGTGTACAGTATGGGCGTGCTAAGCTGCATACGTTCGCGTAGTCAGTACGTCCGTTAGCGGACGTATGCTGGTACGTTTGAAAAAGTTAAGGTAGGGTTTGGGTAGCGTATTTTCACAAAATACGTCCGTGCAAGGGGTGTGCCGAGGGGAGTGTAGCGAACTTACGCGCACGCTAATATACGTACGCACACACGTAGTTCTGGATCTACCCCAATGTGTTAATGTAAACATCCCTTTGTTACGTCTGTGATTGGCTCTGGATAGGAGAGACGTCACATCAGCCGGTGTACAATCGAAGCCAGCGAGAGTAAGATCCAAGGTGTGACGGAGGATATACTTCCTTTGCTTGGAATATTTTATGACGTTGAATGTCAGATGGGACACATTGCTGGTACATTAACATGGCGTTTGATTTGGAGACGGGACAGGTAGGATGCACCCTGGAATCACACACCTCTCGTTATAGAATACACCTGAACAAGGACCAGTCCCTCATCACTACACACACATTAATAACGCTCACACACACACTGCGACCTCTCACAATGGGCCTGATCCAGAATAACGCCCGCCGTCGCTAGGACGGTGGACGTAAGCGTAAGATCGGCTTTTCTGGATTGGGCGTCCGTAGCAGCACCGTAGGGACGCTGGAGGGGGTCCAGTAGACAGTAGAGGCGTTCCCCCTTAGTCCAGTAGACAGTAGAGGCGTTCCCCCTTAGTCCAGTAGACAGTAGAGGCGTTCCCCCTTAGTCCAGTAGACAGTAGAGGCGTTCCCCCTTAGTCCAGTAGACAGTAGAGGCGTTCCCCCTTAGTCCAGTAGACAGTAGAGGCGTTCCCCCTTAGTCCAGTAGACAGTAGAGGCGTTCCCCCTTAGTCCAGTAGACAGTAGAGGCGTTCCCCCTTAGTCCAGTAGACAGTAGAGGCGTTCCCCCTTAGTCCAGTAGACAGTAGAGGCGTTCCCCCTTAGTCCAGTAGACAGTAGAGGCGTTCCCCCTTAGTCCAGTAGACAGTAGAGGCGTTCCCCCTTAGTCCAGTAGACAGTAGAGGCGTTCCCCCTTAGTCCAGTAGACAGTAGAGGCGTTCCCCCTTAGTCCAGTAGACAGTAGAGGCGTTCCCCCTTAGTCCAGTAGACAGTAGAGGCGTTCCCCCTTAGTCCAGTAGACAGTAGAGGCGTTCCCCCTTAGTCCAGTAGACAGTAGAGGCGTTCCCCCTTAGTCCAGTAGACAGTAGAGGCGTTCCCCCTTAGTCCAGTAGACAGTAGAGGCGTTCCCCCTTAGTCCAGTAGACAGTAGAGGCGTTCCCCCTTAGTCCAGTAGACAGTAGAGGCGTTCCCCCTTAGTCCAGTAGACAGTAGAGGCGTTCCCCCTTAGTCCAGTAGACAGTAGAGGCGTTCCCCCTTAGTCCAGTAGACAGTAGAGGCGTTCCCCCTTAGTCCAGTAGACAGTAGAGGCGTTCCCCCTTAGTCCAGTAGACAGTAGAGGCGTTCCCCCTTAGTCCAGTAGACAGTAGAGGCGTTCCCCCTTAGTCCAGTAGACAGTAGAGGCGTTCCCCCTTAGTCCAGTAGACAGTAGAGGCGTTCCCCCTTAGTCCAGTAGACAGTAGAGGCGTTCCCCCTTAGTCCAGTAGACAGTAGAGGCGTTCCCCCTTAGTCCAGTAGACAGTAGAGGCGTTCCCCCTTAGTCCAGTAGACAGTAGAGGCGTTCCCCCTTAGTCCAGTAGACAGTAGAGGCGTTCCCCCTTAGTCCAGTAGACAGTAGAGGCGTTCCCCCTTAGTCCAGTAGACAGTAGAGGCGTTCCCCCTTAGTCCAGTAGACAGTAGAGGCGTTCCCCCTTAGTCCAGTAGACAGTAGAGGCGTTCCCCCTTAGTCCAGTAGACAGTAGAGGCGTTCCCCCTTAGTCCAGTAGACAGTAGAGGCGTTCCCCCTTAGTCCAGTAGACAGTAGAGGCGTTCCCCCTTAGTCCAGTAGACAGTAGAGGCGTTCCCCCTTAGTCCAGTAGACAGTAGAGGCGTTCCCCCTTAGTCCAGTAGACAGTAGAGGCGTTCCCCCTTAGTCCAGTAGACAGTAGAGGCGTTCCCCCTTAGTCCAGTAGACAGTAGAGGCGTTCCCCCTTAGTCCAGTAGACAGTAGAGGCGTTCCCCCTTAGTCCAGTAGACAGTAGAGGCGTTCCCCCTTAGTCCAGTAGACAGTAGAGGCGTTCCCCCTTAGTCCAGTAGACAGTAGAGGCGTTCCCCCTTAGTCCAGTAGACAGTAGAGGCGTTCCCCCTTAGTCCAGTAGACAGTAGAGGCGTTCCCCCTTAGTCCAGTAGACAGTAGAGGCGTTCCCCCTTAGTCCAGTAGACAGTAGAGGCGTTCCCCCTTAGTCCAGTAGACAGTAGAGGCGTTCCCCCTTAGTCCAGTAGACAGTAGAGGCGTTCCCCCTTAGTCCAGTAGACAGTAGAGGCGTTCCCCCTTAGTCCAGTAGACAGTAGAGGCGTTCCCCCTTAGTCCAGTAGACAGTAGAGGCGTTCCCCCTTAGTCCAGTAGACAGTAGAGGCGTTCCCCCTTAGTCCAGTAGACAGTAGAGGCGTTCCCCCTTAGTCCAGTAGACAGTAGAGGCGTTCCCCCTTAGTCCAGTAGACAGTAGAGGCGTTCCCCCTTAGTCCAGTAGACAGTAGAGGCGTTCCCCCTTAGTCCAGTAGACAGTAGAGGCGTTCCCCCTTAGTCCAGTAGACAGTAGAGGCGTTCCCCCTTAGTCCAGTAGACAGTAGAGGCGTTCCCCCTTAGTCCAGTAGACAGTAGAGGCGTTCCCCCTTAGTCCAGTAGACAGTAGAGGCGTTCCCCCTTAGTCCAGTAGACAGTAGAGGCGTTCCCCCTTAGTCCAGTAGACAGTAGAGGCGTTCCCCCTTAGTCCAGTAGACAGTAGAGGCGTTCCCCCTTAGTCCAGTAGACAGTAGAGGCGTTCCCCCTTAGTCCAGTAGACAGTAGAGGCGTTCCCCCTTAGTCCAGTAGACAGTAGAGGCGTTCCCCCTTAGTCCAGTAGACAGTAGAGGCGTTCCCCCTTAGTCCAGTAGACAGTAGAGGCGTTCCCCCTTAGTCCAGTAGACAGTAGAGGCGTTCCCCCTTAGTCCAGTAGACAGTAGAGGCGTTCCCCCTTAGTCCAGTAGACAGTAGAGGCGTTCCCCCTTAGTCCAGTAGACAGTAGAGGCGTTCCCCCTTAGTCCAGTAGACAGTAGAGGCGTTCCCCCTTAGTCCAGTAGACAGTAGAGGCGTTCCCCCTTAGTCCAGTAGACAGTAGAGGCGTTCCCCCTTAGTCCAGTAGACAGTAGAGGCGTTCCCCCTTAGTCCAGTAGACAGTAGAGGCGTTCCCCCTTAGTCCAGTAGACAGTAGAGGCGTTCCCCCTTAGTCCAGTAGACAGTAGAGGCGTTCCCCCTTAGTCCAGTAGACAGTAGAGGCGTTCCCCCTTAGTCCAGTAGACAGTAGAGGCGTTCCCCCTTAGTCCAGCAGACAGTAGAGGCGTTGGCGCTTAGTCCGGTAGACAGTAGAGGCGTTCCCTCAGTGATTGGGCAAGATCTAGTACAATGTAGAGCCATTGTCTGCGGCTCCTTGCCATTATTTAATTATTATGACTATTATTTCGATATCTCCCAGAATGCAGAGTGCACCGGGCAGGGAAAATGACAGTGTGAATATAACACTCTGTCCATCAATTGATCTACAGCCACCCCAAACCTGCAAAGCCATGAAGTCAAATCGCGGCATTTGACGCCGTTAATGAAAGGACGTTGAAATAACGGGATTGTGAGAACGTTGTCTTCCAGCGTCAGCACTCAGATAACTCGTCCTTTACTGTATCTCTAACAATAGGAGACTTTATGGACAATGTAATGACAGAGAGGACGCGCCAAGGGGTAAACAGACCTTTTATTCATGCAATGGCTGCTGCCTGTACTGGTATACACAATAAAATGATATATACATTGTGCGGACTGATAATTACTGCACAAATGCTGAATCATTACAGCATCAGGTAAACAGTGGCCCAGTGTCCCTTCCCTACGTGATGAATGGAGGATTGACGCAGCGTTCATATAGCGTTACACTGCAGAGACCTCAACAAGTGATCGAGCCATGAAACACTACCAGCTGCCTACATACAGCACAGTGTCCGCCTATAAGGGTACACACTGCACTGCCTTAAACACCGCTCCCACAGACAAAATGGCTGCCCACCTCCCACGGTATATACTGAACCTCACCCCTACAGTGCCCTCACCAGGACATCAACTGCCCAACCATGCGGATAGATTGCATACAGCGGCAGAATGTATGAACGGCCCCTTAATATAAATACCGCATGGCGCACCAGAAAGCGCAGCATTAGGTCTTCTATTGAGCCCCCATGTGCGTTAATATACCAACGCATTTCACCACTTGCTCCAACCGCGCCTCTGCTGAACACTTAACGGTTGCTGATTTGGTCATCACAAGAGAAAGCTCAATGGACACTTCAGTCATTAGTAAACATAGAGGATGATAACTTCTTATTGCTTCTATTCAATCACTTATAAATGCGATGGAGGGGACTCTGTGCATCTAAAAATGAGAACAAATAATAATCGGACACACACTGTGATAACTATATAGTATGTGGCATGGAGAGAGGTCATCAAAACAGTCCTCCAATCCATGCAGCATAAGAGCGGCTCGCAGTCCTCTAATCCATGCAGTGTATAAGCGGCTCGCAGTCCTCCAGTCCATGCAGTGTATGAGCGGCTCGCAGTCCTCCAGTCCATGCAGTGTATAAGCATCTCGCAGTCCTCCAGTCCATGCAGTGTATAAGCGACTTGCAGTCCATGCAGTGTATGAGCATCTCGCAGTCCTTCAGTCCATGCAGTGTATAAGAGGCTTGCAGTCCTCCAGTCCATGCGCATCTCGCAGTCCTTCAGTCCATGCAGTGTATGAGCATCTCGCAGTCCTTCAGTCCATGCAGTGTATAAGAGGCTCGCAGTCCTCCAGTCCATGCAGTGTATGAGCGACTCGCAGTCCTTCAGTCCATGCAGTGTATGAGCGACTCGCAGTCCTTCAGTCCATGCAGTGTATGAGCGACTTGCAGTCCTCCAGTCCATGCAGTGTATGAGCGACTCGCAGTCCTCCAGTCCATGCAGTGTATTAGCATCTCGCAGTCCTCCAGTCCATGCAGTGTATGAGCATCTCTCAGTCCTCCAGTCCATGCAGTGTATGAGCATCTCTCAGTCCTCCAGTCCATGCAGTGTATGAGCATCTCTCAGTCCTCCAGTCCATGCAGTGTATGAGCATCTCGCAGTCCTCCAGTCCATGCAGTGTATGAGCATCTCGCAGTCCTCCAGTCCATGCAGTGTATGAGCATCTCGCAGTCCTCCAGTCCATGCAGTGTATGAGCATCTCGCAGTCCTCCAGTCCATACAGTGTATGAGCATCTCGCAGTCCTCCAGTCCATGCAGTGTATGACTCTTTTCTCACATTCTAAATCCCAAAACATCTGGCTGATAACGGTCTCATAGCAGCGCAACAACAAGAGTCAGAAGAGCGACATCGGAATTATACATTAAGATTTTCCAGAACACAAAGGAGTATTATACAGGGATTAATGAGGATCCATTGTGCCAGAAGTTATTAGTCTCTGCTTACCAGTCCCCTAATATAGAACCAGACAGGGAAGACCTAGACCATGGTCAGGTTACAATGTTCCACTCATCATCAAGGTTACCTCCATGATCACACACTGCAGAGCAATAACGCTTTACCAAGAGTGTAAACAGATTTCCACGTCTGTAATGTTCTAATGTAAAGCTTAATAGATGAATGAATAAATACGAATGTTCTTGTAATGATGCTTTTCCTCCACCCCATGATGGTGTTCTGTAACTAGCAGTGCTCAGTAGAGTGGCCATTGTTTCTCTTCTCTTCCTACATATGTCCTCTATTAACACAAAAGAGCTTGTGTGCAGTGCCGGGGTCTATGATGCGACGGTGTATTGCCCAGGTCTGGAAAAGGTCCCAAATCTGGTTACGAGGACCAAACATAACCGGATCGTTATTATACCTGGTTATGAGGAGCACGCCTGTTACTGTATCAGCTTCCTCTACTATAAGATACATTTCTTTATTCTTTTATTTGTAATGTTTATGAATTAAACCATTATTTTTATGGTTTTATTCTGTGAATTTATCATGTGAAAAAGGATCACATATTATCAAATGTTTTACCCAAATTTCTGCTAATGAGAAACGAATCCGAGCTACGGGACGGTGATAAAACGGACCCGTGTTTTCCAAACACAGAAAATGCTGTTTTCATAGCGATGTAGATGGGATTAGCAGATATTAAATATTGATTCAGATTGTTTACGAGTAAAAGGAAGCAGAGAGATCTGTGTGTTGACAGAGCAGGTGGAGCAGGCTGTATTGTCCTGCCGTCACCTGTGACCTCTACGCTTGTTCATCTTCCTCTATAAACCTAAAAAACAACAATATTTTCATTTGTGTGATGGGACAGCTGTGATAACGTTATAAGAGATCAATCTCATCGCTCTGGAGCATGGAACATCAGAGGGCCCCTTACCACAGACCTGTTCATATACATTTATTAAATAAAGCCAGTGGCTAATGACTATTAAGCATTCAGTCAACCACAGACCAGTGGCTAAAGCAACCAGTGTCACTCTGCAGCTGTGGCTGAACTACAAGAACCAGCAAGTCCTGCAAGTCAGTGACCACAGAGTGGGAGCCATGCTGACCTGAGAAGTACAATTCCCAGCATGCTTCAGTGCAGAGAGCAGCCTCTAGTTGGGAAGCACATGCTGGGACCTTTAGTCCCACACTGGGTAGAGCATAGGTCATAGGCCAGTTGACTAATCATTACTGGGAAGTGACAGATGACAGTAGTATATTCAGGCTTCACACTTTCACCTAGTATCTATTAACGGAACCTTGTGACAGCGCTTCACGTGAAACCACATCTGCGCACACACCGTATGTCCTACAGAGGGGCACGGGTCCATAGCTTTATCTTTGTGAAGGTGATGGAGGAAAACACTCCTAAACTTCTGTGTAAGCTACTTTCACTCACACACACACAGAAGACAGACCCCGAGCCAAGAAAACCAAAGTATCTGTGAAACCTTAGCTCGACTAATAATGGTTGCCAGATCGCCATAGCGACTACAAAACGAGACCCGGCGACCAAAGTGCAATAAAGGAGAAAGCGCCAGCTCAGCCGTCTTCAGCCGGACAGCGTGCGGGTGGGAAAACGGGAACTCCAGAAGACTTCAGCGAGTAAGAAAACTCTTTCTGTATTTGTGTTTTATATACTGAATTTTTTTGCTGCCTGGGTTTTTGCTGCGGCGTTCAGGGTTTGTAAAACATTGTGGAGCCCCGTGTAAAACCATTTCATATTACACTGCTGGGGAAAGGGAGCTTAACATGTGCCGACATATTAGATTCGAGAGCAGCATGTAGGATCTTAACTCGGTGGTTCAAGTGGTTACTGCAACTGCCTCACAGGGCTGAGGTCATGAGTTCGATTCCCGCTACAGTCAGAGCGTGGATTCCATCTATTACTCAGTGAACACCGCTGAGGATTTCCCACTACCACCCACAGCACATTACACGGCTTCACTCCTGCTAAGGAGTTATATTAATGCTTATAATTCTTGTTTTATATACAACCCTGTTCTATGTAGTAACATAATGGAGCAATAAAACGTTTGGATAATGATTTTCATTTAACATTGTTTTTTGTTCCGTTCTGTTATAAAGTGACCTGAGAAGGGCTTTTGTATTGATAATAAATCTCCTTTTTACTGGCCTTAAAATTGCTTTTTACAACAGGTAAGAACTATCATTTCTCCTTTTGCCAGACGGTATCACGTACTGTTCAGCCGTATATTTAAGACAACGTCGCTACGATTAAAATTCATGAACCCTGCAGGAAGATAGACAGTAAGCGCGTCACTGAATTCATTATTATGGAATAGTGTATTGATTATGTAATAAAGTGTATTGAGTAACGAGGACCCTTCTTACAGATAGTTCAGGTTGCAGATCTGGTCAGATATGTGAAATGGTTTGTAAAAAACACACATAGACCCAACCTGCACTAACTCCAATCAGACGGTGTTATCTGAACGCGTCACGTGATAACACAGAGCTTGTAGACCGGTGACGAGGGCCCCGCATGTCCAGTCTGTTGGGTGCTGGAGGAAATGCAATTAGGAAATGGAAAATAAAAATGTAATGTGGAAAAAGTCTGGGTGTGAAGATACCCCGGGGGACCAGAGAGCAGGACCGGAAGGGGGTGGGATCGGGAGAGCGGCCAGGGGTTGGGTCCTCAGGGAATGGGAGGGGGGGGGATATTTAGATTACATTGGTCAATGTGAGCGGACAGACTGTTTCTGAGCATTGACATGGAGCGTGATCTCAGCATGGAGGAGAGACGGGCGGTAAACCCTTTACTTGGTTCTATGTTTATATTTAAACAAAAAGTTTTCTGCTTTAGTCTTAGTTATGACCCTGCTCTCCGGTTATCTCTACTCATCATCGCTCTGTCCCTGCTCTCCGGTTATCTCTACTCACCATCGATCTGCCCCTGCTCTCCGGTTATCTCTACTCACCATCGTTCTGCTCTCCGGTTATCTCTACTCACCATCGCTCTGCCTCTGCTCTCCGGTTATCTCTACTCACCATCGCTCAGTCCCTGCTCTCCGGTTATCTCTGCTCACCATCGGTCTGTCCCTGCTCTCCGGTTATCTCTGCTCACCATCACTCTGCCACTGCTCTCCGGTTACCTCTACTCACCATCGCTCTGTTCCTGCTCTCCGGTTATCTCTACTCACCATCGCTCTGCCTCTGCTCTCCAGTTATCTCTACTCACCATCGCTCTGTCCCTGCTCTCCGGTTACCTCTACTCACCATCGCTCTGCTCTCCGGTTATCTCTACTCACCATCGCTCTGTCCCTGCTCTCCAGTTATCTCTACTCACCATCGTTCTGCCTCTGCTCTCCGGTTATCTCTACTCACCATTGCTCTGCCCCTGCTCTCCGGTTATCTCTACTCACCATCGCTCTTTCCCCTTCTCTCCGTTATCTCTACTCACCATCGCTCTGTCCCTGCTCTCCGGTTATCTCTACTCACCATCGCTCTGTCCCTGCTCTCCGGTTATCTCTACTCACCATCGCTCTGCCCCTGCTCTCTGGTTATCTCTACTCACCATCGCTCTGTCCCCTGCTCTCCGGTTATCTTTTCTTTAACATTCGGTGACTGATGGATTCCTACACATGGGGACGGGATTAGTGATGTCACAGCAGCTGAAATGACTGCAGTCTCAGCATCATTGCGGTTTCTGTTGGCTGTAACACTTTATTTTTCCCTCTTCTCTATGGCTTTCTCCTCTGATGCATACGAGGTTCACCTGAGGATCCCGTATGAAACAGGAGGAGCCAAGACAAGCGCCAGGACTTAATTATACAAAAAGTGAAATTACTGGTGAACATTACTGAACTTGTAGTTGTGTTTGGTTTAAACACTGTATCTGGTACCCCTGCTTATCATTTAGTATATCGCGGCTCAGCCACTTGGGAGCGTTAGTATCTGGGGGTATCCTTGCAGCATGTTATCTGTAACACCATATAATAAAAGCATTTGACGTTATTTCCTGCACTACCCGTGTGCTTTCCTCACTATAATTAGCAGTGACTAAGGAAGGAACAGCTGCAATTATCTGCATCGGACAATCGCTGAATAGCTGAGTCTTTTCACTCTCCAGAAAATGGGATCCCAGTGATGCCCCTGTAGAGATTGGGCCGGACAGGTGAGACGGCATTGCAGGTGCACAGGGAGTTCAGAGAAGCGTCGGTCGCTCAGTAACATGCACTGGATGGAGAGAGAGATTTGTCGCAAGTCACCATTGTGCATTTCCCAGATCATGTAAGAGGTCAGCGGGGTGAGAGGCAGTGCACAAGAGGGATTATTAACAATGTCTAGCTATAAAAGAGACCAGCAACGCCACCCAAGTGCTGCACAAGAGTACACAAACGGACTGAACAGCCGACCT
>WWET01007429.1:38083-51538 GCA_011038615.1 Limnodynastes dumerilii
GGTGGGGGGGGTACAAGTGAGGGCACAAAGGTGACAGCAAGACAAAAATACAAAATTATTCTAGTATCAATGCGGCAGGGGCAGAGAGGAGACTGGAGGGCTGCATACACGCAATCTACGTAACGGAAAGAGATAAAAAAGATACTAAGCACGCGCAGCATCAAACATCGGTAAACTCCGGACGTATATGCAATACATGCGGTACCTCCTCCGGCCCTGGAGGAGGCGCAAGAAACAACGATAGAGAGCCTGCTCTCAAGACTTGCAATCTATACCGCCGTCTGGTTTTATAATGAAGCGTTACATCCATGCGGCGTCTTCACTTATAACTCCAGAAACTTTACACGTTTTATCAATCTAATAAAGAACGAATCCAAAAGCCCCTTTCACGAGCCGGCCTGTATAGCGCCAAGAATCCATTCACCTGAGTCATAGTAAAGGGTACGGACGGAAAAACCAGCAATATCTGACTGGAGAAGACGGCAGAGAAATAATACCTCATTTAAGACATTTCGGGGAAACGTCTCATAAAATGGATCCTTAATAACCCCAAGTGGTGAATCCTCAGGATAATGTCTAAAGCCTAATAATCTTTTCGCACTGAAGAGACCGCATTGCTCTGTGTATCCAGCAGAAAATAAAAAACTATCGTGTAAATGGAGAAATCACAGGAGCTGTAACCCGTAGCAACAGGTCACTGAACAGAGAATCGCCCCAAAATCCCGGGATCACGTTTTAGGATTGTCACACAATCGCTTTCGCGAGTGACCAGTGAAAGCGCTGCTATTGTTCCGAGGGCTCGTTTCTCCTGAATTCCACAGGAAATGTTTTCATTCTGCGGCAGGAAATCCTGTATAGACCGTGCACCGTCCTATGGATAGTTATACGCCGCAGCAATCACGTGCCGGAGGACGCCAACACACGGGTGGAAATTAACATAATATCAAGTGGTATAAATTCAGCAGACAAAGAGCCAGCCTATGGCAATGCAGCGGGTAGGCGGACACTGAACGGGCTTTGTTTATTGTGCCCTAAAGGTCACTCAGCTGAGCCGAGACCACGGCATATAGAGGAATTACAGGCCTCGTTATGCTAATGGCACGTATTGCATCTCTCTCCATGTACAGATTCACACGACGTATCACAAAGGTTTTCCTATCAGACACGCAGAGTATAACACGTCACGTCAGGAGGAGGCAGATTCTGCAGATGCCGGAGTGTGACGAGAAACACAGCAATACAGGAGAAGAAATGAACTGTACATTCATTGCAAACGTTCCTAATAACAGCTACACAAACACTGACAGGAGATACATATGAAGATGCTACGCCATCACAGAGAAAGCAGTATATCCTGTTTACATTGTCCTACCACCTCAGATGGGAGGTTAATCCACTCATCAACTACCCTTTCAGTAAAGTCACATTTCCTCTGAACCCATCACCCTCCAGATTACAGAAATGATCTCACGCTCTAATACAGCTCTTCCTTGAAACATTTTCCCGACCTGTGCCTGTTTACACCCCTCTATATATGTGAAAGCTGCGATCATATCCCCCTTACCCGTATGAGTGTATGTATATATAGCTCCATGTATGAGTGTATGTATATATAGCTCCATGTATGAGTGTATGTATATATAGCTCCATGTATGAGTGTATGTATATATAGCTCCATGTATGAGTGTATGTATATATAGCTCCATGTATGAGTGTATGTATATATAGCTCCATGTATGAGTGTATGTATATATAGCTCCATGTATGAGTGTATGTATATATAGCTCCATGTATGAGTGTATGTATATATAGCTCCATGTATGAGTGTATGTATATATAGCTCCATGTATGAGTGTATGTATATATAGCTCCATGTATGAGTGTATGTATATATAGCTCCATGTATGAGTGTATGTATATATAGCTCCATGTATGAGTGTATGTATATATAGCTCCATGTATGAGTGTATGTATATATAGCTCCATGTATGAGTGTATGTATATATAGCTCCATGTATGAGTGTATGTATATATAGCTCCATGTATGAGTGTATGTATATATAGCTCCATGTATGAGTGTATGTATATATAGCTCCATGTATGAGTGTATGTATATATAGCTCCATGTATGAGTGTATGTATATATAGCTCCATGTATGAGTGTATGTATATATAGCTCCATGTATGAGTGTATGTATATATAGCTCCATGTATGAGTGTATGTATATATAGCTCCATGTATGAGTGTATGTATATATAGCTCCATGTATGAGTGTATGTATATATAGCTCCATGTATGAGTGTATGTATATATAGCTCCATGTATGAGTGTATGTATATATAGCTCCATGTATGAGTGTATGTATATATAGCTCCATGTATGAGTGTATGTATATATAGCTCCATGTATGAGTGTATGTATATATAGCTCCATGTATGAGTGTATGTATATATAGCTCCATGTATGAGTGTATGTATATATAGCTCCATGTATGAGTGTATGTATATATAGCTCCATGTATGAGTGTATGTATATATAGCTCCATGTATGAGTGTATGTATATATAGCTCCATGTATGAGTGTATGTATATATAGCTCCATGTATGAGTGTATGTATATATAGCTCCATGTATGAGTGTATGTATATATAGCTCCATGTATGAGTGTATGTATATATAGCTCCATGTATGAGTGTATGTATATATAGCTCCATGTATGAGTGTATGTATATATAGCTCCATGTATGAGTGTATGTATATATAGCTCCATGTATGAGTGTATGTATATATAGCTCCATGTATGAGTGTATGTATATATAGCTCCATGTATGAGTGTATGTATATATAGCTCCATGTATGAGTGTATGTATATATAGCTCCATGTATGAGTGTATGTATATATAGCTCCATGTATGAGTGTATGTATATATAGCTCCATGTATGAGTGTATGTATATATAGCTCCATGTATGAGTGTATGTATATATAGCTCCATGTATGAGTGTATGTATATATAGCTCCATGTATGAGTGTATGTATATATAGCTCCATGTATGAGTGTATGTATATATAGCTCCATGTATGAGTGTATGTATATATAGCTCCATGTATGAGTGTATGTATATATAGCTCCATGTATGAGTGTATGTATATATAGCTCCATGTATGAGTGTATGTATATATAGCTCCATGTATGAGTGTATGTATATATAGCTCCATGTATGAGTGTATGTATATATAGCTCCATGTATGAGTGTATGTATATATAGCTCCATGTATGAGTGTATGTATATATAGCTCCATGTATGAGTGTATGTATATATAGCTCCATGTATGAGTGTATGTATATATAGCTCCATGTATGAGTGTATGTATATATAGCTCCATGTATGAGTGTATGTATATATAGCTCCATGTATGAGTGTATGTATATATAGCTCCATGTATGAGTGTATGTATATATAGCTCCATGTATGAGTGTATGTATATATAGCTCCATGTATGAGTGTATGTATATATAGCTCCATGTATGAGTGTATGTATATATAGCTCCATGTATGAGTGTATGTATATATAGCTCCATGTATGAGTGTATGTATATATAGCTCCATGTATGAGTGTATGTATATATAGCTCCATGTATGAGTGTATGTATATATAGCTCCATGTATGAGTGTATGTATATATAGCTCCATGTATGAGTGTATGTATATATAGCTCCATGTATGAGTGTATGTATATATAGCTCCATGTATGAGTGTATGTATATATAGCTCCATGTATGAGTGTATGTATATATAGCTCCATGTATGAGTGTATGTATATATAGCTCCATGTATGAGTGTATGTATATATAGCTCCATGTATGAGTGTATGTATATATAGCTCCATGTATGAGTGTATGTATATATAGCTCCATGTATGAGTGTATGTATATATAGCTCCATGTATGAGTGTATGTATATATAGCTCCATGTATGAGTGTATGTATATATAGCTCCATGTATGAGTGTATGTATATATAGCTCCATGTATGAGTGTATGTATATATAGCTCCATGTATGAGTGTATGTATATATAGCTCCATGTATGAGTGTATGTATATATAGCTCCATGTATGAGTGTATGTATATATAGCTCCATGTATGAGTGTATGTATATATAGCTCCATGTATGAGTGTATGTATATATAGCTCCATGTATGAGTGTATGTATATATAGCTCCATGTATGAGTGTATGTATATATAGCTCCATGTATGAGTGTATGTATATATAGCTCCATGTATGAGTGTATGTATATATAGCTCCATGTATGAGTGTATGTATATATAGCTCCATGTATGAGTGTATGTATATATAGCTCCATGTATGAGTGTATGTATATATAGCTCCATGTATGAGTGTATGTATATATAGCTCCATGTATGAGTGTATGTATATATAGCTCCATGTATGAGTGTATGTATATATAGCTCCATGTATGAGTGTATGTATATATAGCTCCATGTATGAGTGTATGTATATATAGCTCCATGTATGAGTGTATGTATATATAGCTCCATGTATGAGTGTATGTATATATAGCTCCATGTATGAGTGTATGTATATATAGCTCCATGTATGAGTGTATGTATATATAGCTCCATGTATGAGTGTATGTATATATAGCTCCATGTATGAGTGTATGTATATATAGCTCCATGTATGAGTGTATGTATATATAGCTCCATGTATGAGTGTATGTATATATAGCTCCATGTATGAGTGTATGTATATATAGCTCCATGTATGAGTGTATGTATATATAGCTCCATGTATGAGTGTATGTATATATAGCTCCATGTATGAGTGTATGTATATATAGCTCCATGTATGAGTGTATGTATATATAGCTCCATGTATGAGTGTATGTATATATAGCTCCATGTATGAGTGTATGTATATATAGCTCCATGTATGAGTGTATGTATATATAGCTCCATGTATGAGTGTATGTATATATAGCTCCATGTATGAGTGTATGTATATATAGCTCCATGTATGAGTGTATGTATATATAGCTCCATGTATGAGTGTATGTATATATAGCTCCATGTATGAGTGTATGTATATATAGCTCCATGTATGAGTGTATGTATATATAGCTCCATGTATGAGTGTATGTATATATAGCTCCATGTATGAGTGTATGTATATATAGCTCCATGTATGAGTGTATGTATATATAGCTCCATGTATGAGTGTATGTATATATAGCTCCATGTATGAGTGTATGTATATATAGCTCCATGTATGAGTGTATGTATATATAGCTCCATGTATGAGTGTATGTATATATAGCTCCATGTATGAGTGTATGTATATATAGCTCCATGTATGAGTGTATGTATATATAGCTCCATGTATGAGTGTATGTATATATAGCTCCATGTATGAGTGTATGTATATATAGCTCCATGTATGAGTGTATGTATATATAGCTCCATGTATGAGTGTATGTATATATAGCTCCATGTATGAGTGTATGTATATATAGCTCCATGTATGAGTGTATGTATATATAGCTCCATGTATGAGTGTATGTATATATAGCTCCATGTATGAGTGTATGTATATATAGCTCCATGTATGAGTGTATGTATATATAGCTCCATGTATGAGTGTATGTATATATAGCTCCATGTATGAGTGTATGTATATATAGCTCCATGTATGAGTGTATGTATATATAGCTCCATGTATGAGTGTATGTATATATAGCTCCATGTATGAGTGTATGTATATATAGCTCCATGTATGAGTGTATGTATATATAGCTCCATGTATGAGTGTATGTATATATAGCTCCATGTATGAGTGTATGTATATATAGCTCCATGTATGAGTGTATGTATATATAGCTCCATGTATGAGTGTATGTATATATAGCTCCATGTATGAGTGTATGTATATATAGCTCCATGTATGAGTGTATGTATATATAGCTCCATGTATGAGTGTATGTATATATAGCTCCATGTATGAGTGTATGTATATATAGCTCCATGTATGAGTGTATGTATATATAGCTCCATGTATGAGTGTATGTATATATAGCTCCATGTATGAGTGTATGTATATATAGCTCCATGTATGAGTGTATGTATATATAGCTCCATGTATGAGTGTATGTATATATAGCTCCATGTATGAGTGTATGTATATATAGCTCCATGTATGAGTGTATGTATATATAGCTCCATGTATGAGTGTATGTATATATAGCTCCATGTATGAGTGTATGTATATATAGCTCCATGTATGAGTGTATGTATATATAGCTCCATGTATGAGTGTATGTATATATAGCTCCATGTATGAGTGTATGTATATATAGCTCCATGTATGAGTGTATGTATATATAGCTCCATGTATGAGTGTATGTATATATAGCTCCATGTATGAGTGTATGTATATATAGCTCCATGTATGAGTGTATGTATATATAGCTCCATGTATGAGTGTATGTATATATAGCTCCATGTATGAGTGTATGTATATATAGCTCCATGTATGAGTGTATGTATATATAGCTCCATGTATGAGTGTATGTATATATAGCTCCATGTATGAGTGTATGTATATATAGCTCCATGTATGAGTGTATGTATATATAGCTCCATGTATGAGTGTATGTATATATAGCTCCATGTATGAGTGTATGTATATATAGCTCCATGTATGAGTGTATGTATATATAGCTCCATGTATGAGTGTATGTATATATAGCTCCATGTATGAGTGTATGTATATATAGCTCCATGTATGAGTGTATGTATATATAGCTCCATGTATGAGTGTATGTATATATAGCTCCATGTATGAGTGTATGTATATATAGCTCCATGTATGAGTGTATGTATATATAGCTCCATGTATGAGTGTATGTATATATAGCTCCATGTATGAGTGTATGTATATATAGCTCCATGTATGAGTGTATGTATATATAGCTCCATGTATGAGTGTATGTATATATAGCTCCATGTATGAGTGTATGTATATATAGCTCCATGTATGAGTGTATGTATATATAGCTCCATGTATGAGTGTATGTATATATAGCTCCATGTATGAGTGTATGTATGTATAGCTCCATGTATGAGTGTATGTATATATAGCTCCATGTATGAGTGTATGTATATATAGCTCCATGAATGAGTGTATGTATATATAGCTCCATGTATGAGTGTATGTATAGCTCCATGTATGAGTGTATGTATGTATAGCTCCTTGGATGAGTGTATGTATGTATAGCTCCATGTATGAGTGTATGTATAGCTCCATGTATGAGTGTATGTATGTATAGCTCCTTGGATGAGTGTATGTATGTATAGCTCCATGTATGAGTGTATGTATAGCTCCATGTATGAGTGTATGTATGTATAGCTCCTTGGATGAGTGTATGTATGTATAGCTCCATGTATGAGTGTATGTATAGCTCCATGTATGAGTGTATGTATGTATAGCTCCTTGGATGAGTGTATGTATGTATAGCTCCATGTATGAGTGTATGTATAGCTCCATGTATGAGTGTATGTATGTATAGCTCCTTGGATGAGTGTATGTATGTATAGCTCCATGTATGAGTGTATGTATAGCTCCATGTATGAGTGTATGTATGTATAGCTCCTTGGATGAGTGTATGTATGTATAGCTCCATGTATGAGTGTATGTATAGCTCCATGTATGAGTGTATGTATGTATAGCTCCTTGGATGAGTGTATGTATGTATAGCTCCATGTATGAGTGTATGTATAGCTCCATGTATGAGTGTATGTATGTATAGCTCCTTGGATGAGTGTATGTATGTATAGCTCCATGTATGAGTGTATGTATAGCTCCATGTATGAGTGTATGTATGTATAGCTCCTTGGATGAGTGTATGTATGTATAGCTCCATGTATGAGTGTATGTATAGCTCCATGTATGAGTATATATGTATAGCTCCATGTATGAGTGTATGTATAGCTCCGTGTATGAGTGTATGTATGTATAGTACTGTTTTAATACGTCGGCCACTGGTGGCTTTTATCAGGACACGGTCTTACCCTGCACCACCTCCAGTCTCAAGGTACTCTCCCTGCATGCAAAGAATAACATTACTTTCACTGCTCTGACATTCATCGCGGTTTTGTCCAGGTGTATCTTTCCCCTTGATTTCCTCTTATTGTCCCACTCCGGATCAGGTCTAGAGTCTGATTCACAAATTATGATAATAAATAAATAAGGAGTGTTTCTTTTGAAAATATTTCTGCATTCAGGGACAATGTTTAGTACTTTGGAATAACACAAACAATGAACAGATTTACACATTGCAATTCATCCATGGGATCAGCTAAATGAAAGCCTTTCATTGACTACAGTAAGTCTCAGCAGACAATCACAGAACACACAATTGCTATTTATAAGCATAGATTTGGGGAAATGAAGTTCCTGCTTGGATCACTGTTGTGGTGATTAATACTTCTATTTTTTGGAAACAAAGCAGAATAAGAGTTTATACATATTACTGCTTCTTTAAGGCTTCTTTGTAAGAGGTTTGTTTAGTGTTACAGTAAACTCTGTGGAACGGAGAAATGACAGATTAATGAACCATTTTCTGCTTCTCGGTAGCCGTTACGAACAAGAACTTACACTCTAAACCATCCTGGCACCAATATTCCAGCCACAACCCCACTACCTAGACCTGCAGAGACACGACAGCAGCTGCAGCATACACTATATGGACCAGTCTTTGGCGACACCTGTTAATTATTGAATACTGGTGTCTCAATCAGAGGACCACTCAGCCACGTAGCAGAAGACCACGTAACATCACAGAGTGGGGTAAGCGGCTGCTAAGGCGCATGCTGTGTAAAAGTCACCAACGATTCCATAGCGGAAGAGTCTGAACTTCCACTGCCATTATGTCAGCACAAAGACTGTGCAGCCGGAGATTAATGGACGGGTTTCCAGGGCCGCTGCATGCAAGTCTCACATCACTGCGTCCAATGCCAGGCGTCGAATAGAGTGCTTGAAGACACCGAGGGCCCAATCCAATTGCCGGCGATATTTAAAAAAAGATTGCGTCGGAAAAAATACGACGCCTACACTGGCAATTGAACGGTAAAAATTTGCATATTCAATTATTTTTTTACCACTGCGCTAAAACAGCAGCCAGCGGAAAAAAATTTAACGGAGAAAAAAAAAAAACCTTCTCTGAACGTCGCAAATCACCTCCTGCTAGCAGGAAGTACCGGGCGCTAATGACAGGTTATTGGCCAGTGTCTGAAATAATGTTCTCACGATATTTTTTTACCTAGGCACCTGCGCAGCGGTCCCTGGCTGCCTGGGCATGCTGATGCTTGTAGTTCTACAAGCATCAGCATGCCCTGTTGGGGCACAAGATAGGGCAGCGTTAAAAATCCGCTCCTCTCATAGGGGCGGATTTTTAATTAACGATATCGTTAAAAAAACGGCATATTTTTAAAGCCAAAAATTAATTGAATAGTAAAAAAAAATATCGCCCGGAATTTAAAAAAAAATTGCGTTAAAAATACGCCGGCAAACGATTTTTAGCTAATTGAATCGGGCCCCGAGACTGGACTGTGGAGACGTGGTCTGTGAGGCGATGAATCAGCTCCTGTATTTGGCCGTCAGATGGGCGAGTCCTGGTTTGGCGGATGCCAGGAGAACGTCACCTGCCTGGCTGCATTATGCCAGCTGTGAGGTTTGGTGGAGGAGGGATAATGGTTCGGGGTCTGGGCCAGACGCCCTTATCTCCAGCGATTCGCAATCTTACTGCTACAGCAGACCAGTCATTGGGGCAATGCTGAGCTTCCAGCTCTCCGGCAATGCTGAGCTTCCAGCTCTGTGGCAACAATTTGTGGAAGGTCCTTTTCTACCACTGTGACATGGTAAAGACATGGTTTCAGGAGTGTGGTGTCTTGGTCTGCACAGAACCCTGACCTCAACCCCATCAAGCCACTTTCGGATGAACTGAAACGGAGATTGTGAGCCCCTGACCCCATACATGCTCTACAGAATGAACAGGCCCAAATTCCCACAGTAACACCCCAAAACCTTGTGGAAAGCCTTGCAAGAAGAGTGGAAGCTGCAAAAGGGAAACCTGCTCTGCATTAAAGTGTATATATTCTAATACAATGTCATCACAGTGCTGTTGGTGTAATGATCAGGCTTCCCAATACTTATGTCCATCTAGCGTACAAACATGTATAGAGCTCAAGGTGGCAATAAGGGACAGGGTGGCTTCCGATCTCATAGCAGTAACATACAATGACAAACGAGACCCGGGGACAAGGGAAGCCACACGGCTGAAACCAAGGTCTAGAGACCTCTGCAATAGATCAAAGCAAAACACAGCCAAGAAGTCCCTTTGTGAGAATATCTGCCCGCTCTGTCTGTAATAATAAAGCCGCTTTCTATTTTCTTTACGTTTCATAACATATCAATGCTGCAAGATTCCAAAACACACAGACTTGTGTCCAGCCCCGTTACCGGACTTCTACTCACAGATAACGTGACTGAGGAGAGTTTATGGTTATTCACACAGGCTGCTACGAGAAAAATATATCTCCCTGAAACGCCAATTACACAGACATTTATTTCTGTAACAACGCTGCATTTTCCTTTAAGACGCATCAGTTGTGAATCCTCCGTCAGGCAGCAGAGAAGATGATAAATCAGAAACATGACTTTCCCAGGCCCGGAGAGGGTGAAGAAAGGATGTCAACAAGATACAGGGCCAAATATTAAATGAAATATTTCTGCACACTCCATTGGCAAATCCATCTCAAGCCAAGTGCTACCGGGGTGTCTAAGAATAGCGCTGCTGATGTCCGGGATTCATTCAGCGCTCACTGACAAGCCGAGAGGATCCGTCTTATGTAATATAAATACACACAACGCCAGGGTGAGGAAACACAACTCACAACAACACACCCCAACCTCCTAACCAGGAAACCCACCCCACAGAGCACACAACGGCACACACACAACACACCGCAACCTCCTAACCAGGAAACCCACCCCACAGAGCACACAACCACATCGCATCTTCTTAACCAGGAAACCCACCCCACGGAGCACACAACCACACACACAACAAACACACCGCAACCTCCTAACCAGGAAACCCACCCCACAGAGCACACAACCACACACACAACACACCGCAACTTCCTAACTAGGAAACCCACCCCACGGAGCATGTGTCCTGGTGTCATGTCACATTAATAGGACAAAAAGACAACGTTATAAGACCGTGATATACAGGAGAGACGCCAGTCTGCTGAGTGCCATGTACGTCACTTGTCCTGTGCCCATAATAGCCATACGCTGCTGGCATCTGAAACTTGTGCCAGCTTGCAACCTCAGAGGCAACATACACCAGACGCGGAATGACAGGAAAGGGGAGGGCGGACATGACAGGACACCTGCCTTCTGTACATGTTACATGTTTTATTCTCTCTGGGTGTGTTGTGTGACACAGGCCATGCACCATCTTAATTGCTCTTTTTTGCACAGTGTATACAGTAACATTTATGTCCTTCAGCCACAATGGCAGGGTTGGAATAGAATGACAATTTAGTACAGTAAGGTTACGGTGGCATAATCATTAAAAGAAATTGTAGATTCCTTAATGAAACGCGTCAGTCCAGTGGTTGTGCAGATAATATAAGTCTTGAGAACGGTTTAATTTATTTAGTTTCTCCTACTGTACTCAACCCCTTTCTTTTTTTACAAATAATTGGATGCACACCTCATAGTGACTAACACTGCACAGCAGATCTTATAAAATAACAGCATAGGTATACGTGAATGCCAAATGTAAACCTGGCATATACACCAGTGACGCACATGAACATTATTGTGGCGATTCAGTAAATGACCTATACTCCTGTAAAGAAAAAATGCAAACAAAGCCAATGGGCACACAGACTGCAGCCGCCATCACTGCTACACGGGCACCAAGCAGCTCAACCTCACCTCTGCAGGTATACAGTGCCCTCCACAACCTTTCCCTATAATACCATCACCCCCAAGAGCCACAAACCAGTTTCAATACAACTCTGCGATTATCAGCAAGGGAGCTTGCCCACTGCCCACTCAACTCTGCCAACTCCAAGATTCACTGCACTTCCCAACCACTCAGCTGGGCAGCAATGCAGAACATTTAATGCAACATGCAATTCAACTTTGTGCAGGATGCAAGTACACCATCCCATGCAGATACACAAAATGTGCAGCAACATGGCTTCACCCCCTTGGTGCACAGCTCTGCAAAATGCACTCGCCTCTGTTGTGTGGCTCTGTGGGACATCGACCCCTAAAATGGACACTAAGCAGAACCCCTCTCTTTTATGCGGATCTGCAAAGCACCCTCCCCTAAAATGCACGCCCATGTAGAATGCCCTGCGCTCTGTTGCACGGTTGCGGTCTCACCTCTAAAATGTGCACCTATGCAGAATGACAGCACAGTTGTGCGCAATGCCCACCCCTTGGTTGAGTCACTGTGCATACCCCACACACCAACATTTCAGGTCCCTGGTGATGGTCCCTGGCAGTGAGCATCCTCTCTGGCTGCAGTGCAGGCAGAGGACATCCCCATCATCTGCGTCACTCAGGATGTGACATTAGGGGAGGGAGACATTCCCAGCCTCCAAAACACGGGGGTAGTGGCTGACCAGGGACAGGGGGCTTTATACCAGACACCCAGTACCCCTCCCTGGAACACATGGTATGTGCCACTCCAGGCATGACACATTGAGGGGCGAGTCTATGTGTCCCGGGCACAGGGGGGTCCAGCCAGCAGCATCCCCCCTCCACACATAACCCCACAGCACAGGCTCCATCCCCTGCACGCACATACCTGTCTTCTCATGGTCATATCCCACCACTATGAAGTAGTCAGCCAACCTCGCCATGGCTGCCTGGAATCCTCCCTTCCCACGGAAAATCTCAGCATCTTATCCGCAGCCGCTCGGCCATGTTTAAGGGGGCACAGACGACTAATGCCTACTGCGCAAGCGCGGACAGCTCCAGGCTATTGAGCATGCGTGGTAGAAGACAGGCTGGGGCGGGGTCCTGTAGGAGTGACATCAGAGTCCCGCCCTCCTCCCCTGGCAACTCAATGTTACACATACAGGAGCTTCAGACAGAGTATATTATATATATAATGATTACAGACAGTATATATTATATATAATGATTACAGACAGAGTATATTATATATATAATGATTACAGACAGTATATATTATATATAATGATTACATGCAGAGTATAATATACATATAATGATTACATGCAGAGTATATTATATATACAATGATTACAGACAGTATATATTATATATAATGATTACATGCAGAGTATTATATATATATATATATATATATATAATGATTACAGA